>CATIWJ010181799.1:0-38110 GCA_949640765.1 Croton laevigatus
ATTTGCGTAAAAATATGTGGTCTTAAAATAACATGTGGAGTTTCATGAACAAAATGATAATAAAATGACCACATCGGGTTATAAAGTATGAAATAGTCTCTTCATTATTAGACCAACTAAGAAGTAGAAACTTTATATTATTGTGAATTATCAGGAATAACTTATGATACTTACAGTGTCGCAGTCAGCCAAAAATATCAAGATGTTTATTGATCTAAAAATTGAGTTGCTCATAACCTAATTAGGACGTTTCATTCTGAATTAGACTTTCAAGAGTAATTTTCCGACGTCCCTCCTATTTCAATGTATGTAATTTGTTTTGAGTAATACACATTTTCCTTCCTTCCAAAAAGAAAGGAAAAGAAAAATAGAGCAAAGCTAATTGAATGACAGTTTGTAAAGAGGTATGTTGCCCAACGCGAAATTCTTTGGTAGTAAGTAATAGTTTATGAGCAAAGAATATCTAATTTCACCTTTGAAGCAACTGAAAATATATGTATTGAATTTTAAAGCATTAATTGACGTAATTTATTTATAGTGGTAGTGATAATTATTTAACCATTATTGATTATTAAAGTAATGGTGGTCACAAAAGATGATTGAACATTATTTGTTATAGCTATGTATGAATAAAAGGGATAGGGCAATGATGGTCAGTAATCATTCACTGCCCCTACTAATTAGAAACCCAGGAGTCGTACCTAGAAAACCAGTTACTACCTCAAAATTCAGAACAATGTTAGCTACTACCTCAAAATTCAACAATGCTGTTAAGAATAATAATAATATTATTATTATTTTCTTCAAATAATTATTATTATTATTATTATTATTATTATTATGGATAGTATTTTTTAGGTCCTTAATATTTGAGTAAATATATGCTTATGTACTTTTGATTTCAAAAATATACTTTCAAATTTTTATGTTATAAAGATATTATACTCTCAAATCCTTTTGTATAAAAGAAAAATATCTTTAACTAATAAAGATCAAACATAAATTTGTCTTATCTTTTACTTTCAGCAGTAGGAATCAAAATGCAATTTTTCACACCAAAAATTTTTAAATCTATTTTCGACAAAATCCTAAGCAAGAAAATATTTCAAATTGAAGCTCTCAATGTGAGTAATTGGAATATCTATTTGGAGTTCTTAGTGAGAAAAATTATATTTTGATCCCTGATGAAGTTAAAAGATGAAGTAAATTTCTATTTGGTCCTTAATATTTAGAAATAACGTTTTTTTTTTTTTTTTACAAAAAGTACTTGAGGGTGTAATATTTTCAAACTGAAGGATTTGAAAATATATTTTTTTAAAATGAAAGGATCCGAGAATATATTTAATCAAACGTTAAGAACTTGAAAAATAATATCTATTATTATTATTATACCAATCGAATCCAATTAATCCAAAGAGACTAATTAGATCACTTCTAGTTAACAGGAAAAAAAAAATTTACATTCCTAGTTAGCTCTAATTAATGTCTCATAATACTAAATCATAGTAGAGCGTAGTGTAGTGACTCTTACTCCCTTAATTAAGGCTTGGGTATGAAAAAAGATTAACTCCTTAGCTAGTCTGAAATAGTTTGGATGGTTCATATGTCTAAAGATATTTTTCCTAGAACACCATCTGCTATGAAAAACAAAAAGTCTCATAGTGTTTCATAAAAACAGAATGAGCATCTGTGAACTGATTTTTTTTATAATAGAAATAGAAATGAGAGTCAATGGGTGGGAGGTTTCCCAAATATTAGTAGCAATGTGAAAACTGTATCAACCGCAAAATTAGGGAGCTTTAATTACTAAATTCAAGCAAGAATCAAATTTTGTTTGGTATATCAATCAAAGCATGAAACTACTTGTCCCAGAAAGAGACAACACCAAAGCGTCCATGCTTTGCTTTCTAATCAAAATTAATATTTTTCTCTTCGCCTTTTCCATCAAAATTATCCATTCTTTATATCTCAATTCATTTCTGACCGTAGATTTTCTTTCTACTGAAAATCTAAACCCTTAACTCACTCTAACAATAGAGTGCGCATGAAGGGTCAGGGGGGTCTCTCCTACTCGCTTTCCTTCTTGTACTGTCCATTGAGGCTTTGAAAGTGAAATTCAGCTTTTTACTTCTTCTATGCATTTTACTTTTACTTTTACTTTTTGAGAGAAGAAAAATTGAATTAAAAAGCCCTTTTTTTTCATGTTCGAAGGAGGAGGTTGGTTGAAATTTAAATTTACCTTTTAACCGTTGTACATTTGTAACATTTTTTCAAATAAAAGCAAAGGTGGGTTGCTGAAACCTGAAATTGGTACCTAGAGAAAGAGTTCTAAATTTCTAGATATTGAAGAAGAAACATCAAAAACTGAAACTTGTCCTTAAAGGGTGTCTTCTTTTGGGGTAAAAGTTGTAGTTTGAGCCTTCGAGTCAGTAACTGTTTCTTGCCTATTTTCATCTTTTCTCTTCGTTCAGCATGCAAAACTACACATTGACACTTTGACAAAAATTTCTTAATGCATAAATAATAATACTATAGTCTAAAATATACAAAAGCTACACTTAATTACAGGTTGCTTTCTACATCATACTTAGTCAAAATTGTAACGTCCATGAATTATAATTTAAAAACACAAAGATTTGTTACTTAAAATGGTGATTTCTCACGTCGCCAATTTGGCGAACTGTGCAGTCCACGCCCTTATGCCTCTCAATAATTAAAAAAAAAAAAATGGTGAATTTTACGCATAATTCGAACCAAAATTACAGAAAATAAATCTAAAGTGGTTAAAAATATTTGTAGTAAGTAGTAATTCGGTGATATAGGCTTTTGAAAATAAATGATTCAGGTGGGGTTTTAACTTAATTAATTAAAGTGGAGCTGGTTCTGGTAAAAGGTTAATTAAAGAAATGGATGTATTACCCAAAAAAAAAAAAGGGAAATTGCAGAACCAACTGGCTTTGCAACTTACCTACAAATGTAAATAACTACAAACGACCTTTGATTGTTCTTCTTTATTATTCTTCAACCAAAATCACTACAAAAAAAAAAAAAGGAAGGTTACTCAGAAGAAAATAATTTATTTAAGATGCCTAATCTACTTTGATTATTGAATGCTCTGTTTTTTCACTACTACTATTAATGGAAACTTTCAGAATAGGAATAATGAATCATCTACAGTTTATAATTCTTTATACTATGTAACATAAGAGGAAAAAACTAATTTAATTATTGGAAATTAAAAAAGAAAAATTAAGAAACAAAGAAGTAATAATTAAATTACTAACTAGGATTTGTTTTCAGTCAAATCGAACCAGATTTGCTTGAAAACCTTAATGATGAGATCGTGATACTCATCGGAATTTAAAGAAAGATAGCAAGCAAGAAGGTCCTCTAAATCTTTAGAAGCTCTGATATTATTTTCAACTATCATCTCCACCATTGATTCTCTAAAATCTCTTTGAGGATCAAATGAAGATTTCACCACTGCTAGACTATCTGAAAGGCTTCTTCTTGACGACGACGACGACGTGCTTTTCCGATGAGCCTGCTGAATTCTCTTGTTAGCAATTCTCGGAGAATTAACACGAAGCTTTAATCCGGGAGAATTCAACGAATGTCGTTTCAAAGAAGAAGAAGATGTCGTTTTATGTTCTCGACCGACCTTTACTGATAAAGAAGAACCATTTGAATTTGTTTCTTGAAATTTGGCTGAGCTTTTTCTGCACTTTGTTGTCTCGTTTTTTCTGATTTCTTCAACTTGCTCGTCGAATTTAGCTGCTGGCTTTGTGATAATTGGAGGAAGATCAAGATCAGATAAATCCAGAACATTATTATTATTTTTATCATTGTCATTATCGAAATTCTTAGACAGAGATTTTTTATCCACATCAATAATAATATCATTACAGCTGGACCAAGTAGCCACCGATTTATCAAACGATGACTCGGTTGCAAGAGTCTGGTCGGACCTGAATTCCGGTGGAAATGAGTCATCTGAATCCGGCGAGCTGTTAGAACTAGAAGCAGAGTAATCCGGAGGAGAATCCGATGATTTGGTCCAAATGGTGGCACGGCAGCTACAACCAGCAGAGACAGAAGAGGTGACAAGCTGCTTCTTAGGAGAAGATTTTCTTCGAGCTAATCTTTGTTTAGATGATTTTCTTGGTGGGTCAATGAAACGGGTGTGGGTATTTGAATTCGGGTTATCTGTGAGCTCAACTTCTCGAGTGAAGTAATAAGACTTTCTAGGATAAGAAGAAGATTGGTTTGGTTTGATTGGTTGAGAAGTGGCAGAAGAAGAAGAAGGAGAAGAAACAGAAACCAAATGTTTCTTCTTTGAAGAATTGGATTTCGTCGGGTTTCTGGGTTTACCCATATCTTTAAGCTTGTAAAACCAAGCATTGGGCATCATATCAGATAATCTAAACCTGTAATTACCCATCTTTCTTTCTTTCTGTGTTTTATGTGTGTTTGTGTAATGAAACAAAAATAAAAAGCAAAAAGAGAGTGTTTTTGTATTTGTGTTGTGTTTGGTTGAAGTGTGAAGTGAGAGTCTGTGGTAGAAGATAAATAGGAATTGTTTGGGTGTGAAGGGGTGGGACCTACAAAAGAAGAAAAGAAAACGTATTTGGGCCCGTGGTAAATTGGGGTTAACGGGATTCTGTGTTCCTGGCGCTTAAAATCACCTAACCAAACAGAAAGTTGTTCTCATATTATGATTGTTTTTTGTATATTAGTTAACAAGAACAGATTCTTCAATTAATATTTCTGTTCGGTGACGACCTCCTTTTTCATCTGTGATCTGTTTACGTACTACGGCTAATCAGTTTTTTCCTTCTTTCTTTTGTAAAATAATTGCTTAGTGGCATCCATGCATATATATGTTGTTTAATTACATGATCAATACTTCACCCTGATGTATTTCTGTATCTGTAACAAATTTCGGTTTATGCTATTATATTTTATGATCAATACACAGTCTCTAACTTTTTGCTTTGATGCTCAAATTTCTTTTCTTTTTGCCTTTTTTTTTTATAGTTACAGTATTAATAAAGCCTTTTATTCCTTTACATGAAATCCACCCAATTTTAATACCAATTGCATAGAAAGGAAGTATATTGAATGAAATTGAAAGTTGGAGTGGGCTGCTAGAGTCACTTAACAAAAGTGACTATTTAATCCATTGCCACCATGGATAGGCATGTCCATATATATGGAAGCATTGTGAACTGATAAAGTGTATACGTAGCAGATTAAATGGTCACATAATCTTTAAGTTAGTCATAAGTCGCTAGCTAACTATTCACTCCGTCAACTTACAATGTATCCATGTGGATGCGCCTATCCACTATGGTAGTAGGGCAATTAACCTATTTGGTTAGGAGACTTAATCTGAATCAAACATTTAATTTCTTTCAATTTATTCATTTTGTGTGCAAATATTTTGTAAAATTGGATGCAATCTATGGCAAAATTAAAAAGTTAGTGCAATTATTTTTAGGCAAATCAGAGGACATAAAACTAAAATCCATTCTAGTTTATTTTGAATATTTGTGTTAATTTAAAAGAAATTATGTCTCATAAAGTGAGAAGTAGTAGGAGGCTTAGGTTGTCTTTTGCATGCAAAATTAATTTGGTAGTATAATAGATGGTGTTGGTGTTTGAAGGTGCTAGAAAAGCAGAGAGGGGGTTTTGTTTTAGGTATTGGAGCCTGCCCAGCTAGCCCATACTGATACGCATTGTTTGTAGTGTTGTGGAAGAACTACGTATAAGTTTGTTTCCCCCTGAAGCTATAGTTATTGCCAATTATTGGAGGTCTGTGCTCAGTATCAACGCGCCGATAGTCCCTCTTTTAAGCCACTTTTTTTTAATTTGCATAAGCAGTGTTTGCAATTTTCCACAAACCACTGGCCCATCCATTTTAATTTCACAGCTGCTTGCCTTTGAAAATGTGAAACTGCATTTGGATGCTACAAATACAATTTCTTGATTCCATTTGATTTGAGTCGTCAGTAATTAATTATTTTAACCCCATCAAAGAATCTTATTTTTACCTGTCAGAATTTCCCATTACATAAGTCATTATTCTAATCTGAAAGCGTTTCAATAATAAGGAACTACAATTCAAAGAATTTTTAACTGAAGTTTTTTGTTGACAAAAAACCATTTAATAAACTTCTTGACTTAATTTTATTGTATATCTGCGGCCATTGAAGTTTCTTAAACCTGCGAAAGTAGAAAGGAAAAGAAATGGTCCTTCAGGAGAGTGTAGGACATAAATAAATTAAAGCCAAACCTGATTATTTGTATCTTAAACTTTTTCCTAATGTGTATATAAATGATTTGAAAAACCCTTTTGTCATTTGTACTTGAACATCAAAATTAAGATGTTTTTAATTGATATTTCAAAGCAGAGTACTGTTACTTCAATATATTTTCTAATAAAACTATTAAAAAGAGTAATCAATAATCAATTGGATATATCAATCGGAATCGAGAATTCTCAAAATGTATTTTTTTTTTAGTTTTATTTTTTCACCGTTGAATTTACAGCCATATATAATTTATGATACAGAATCAAATTTTATATATTTCGATCCACTAATTTTCATCTTGAGATTCAGTACAAATTATCTAGCGGTTGATTAAAAAAATAAATAAAAAATTAGAGATCGAGAACTTTCTCGATCGAAATGTTTTAACCTCTCTCCATATCAAAATCTTCCTAACTATACTAGACCACGTAATATCATAATTCTAAGGACTATCTATATTGTGCAATCTACAATTCTACCATAATATTGGTTCGGACTACTAAAATTTTAAATTAATAAAAAAAACCTTAAATTTATATAGAATGTACAAACTCTATTATGAAAGTTTTTTTTTTTAACAGAGATATATTTCATTGTTTTTCTAAAATTGATATTACAAATATAAGAACTATTTAATCTTACTCTAGTTAATTTATGTGCCAATTCATTTGAGGATCTAGGTATGTAAGAACAAATAAGCATTCTAACATTTACCGTCATAATTTTAATTTCGTCTATTAAATCACTTAATTGGTATTGAACATCAATCTTCCCTTGAAAGTTTTACGCAACTATTTTAGAATATATAAAAATTACAGTTGGTTGTCGTCCTTCCTTAATCACTATTTCTGCTACATTTTTAACCGCTAGAGCCTCAAATAGAAGCATACCATTATTTTAAAACAGAATAGTATCATCAATCATTTTTGTATATGCAGACATACATATAAGAACATGTGCCCAATGAAGCAAAATCTAGTATTGCGATTGGAACAAATGTCAAACCTTAACTTTTCAAGACCATAGGTCCCTACACATAATCTGAGCTTCAGTATTGTCCCGGTGAAATCTTTCTGCCAATATAACAGGATTCTCTGTTCAAATTTCAGGGGTTTTGCATAGAAATATTGCAGATATAGATTAGGGAATCAAACTTATATTTGTTTTCAAAGAAACCAAATTAATTTATGAAAAGATAGGAATTTAGTTTAACTTAATAAATATGGTACGTAGGTTGGTGAACAGTACTAGAAAGACTTGAGTTGAGATCATAATAGAATTTTATATCTCCAAAATACAGATGACAATTAAAACATAAGATTTTTTAGATGATAAAATTGAAAATGAGTTATTACTGCCTCCGTTTTTCTCATATCTTTACATTCACTATTTCACCAATACCAATACAAACCCATTTTTCACCAATACTAATACAAAAATAATAATAAATAATTACTAATCCTTTAAAAAACTTATTTTTTCACCAATACCAATAAAAAAATAATAATAAATAATTACAAAACTTACTATAAATGGAAATGTAAACAACTAAAAAAAAAATTCAAAAACGAAAATGTAAACATATCATGAAAACGGAGGTAGTATTTTTTAGTATGAAATATTAATATATGGACAAGTATATTTATAAAATTTATTATCTTGTAGCTGACACACAGTTGATGAAGGTAATATGTGCATTAGATGATGCAAACTCACAAATTGTACTGAAAAAAAAAAAACCATGAATGACTACTTCCTAAAGGCTTTAAAATAATACAGTATTTGTCATTTTTTCTACCAAAATTACCTAACTGAGTAATTTACTGCATAAGATAGAAGATGCTTGTCCTTTCATTTTCCTTTTCTATCGAAACACCTGTCAGTTTCTGAAGAGATGGGCTCACAAACCACCCATTACCATGGAATTTATTACAAGATTGAGATATTTATTGTTTAAGAATTAAAAAAAAAAAGGAAAAATTATTAGATGACCTATATTACCATTTGTTGACTCAATTTTTTACAAAATTACTCTAAAGTTAAACAATATTTGACACCCTTGTTTTTTTAAGGGTATTCATGAAATATTTCGTCAATCTTTACAATTCTGGCATATATTCTTTAAATACTCGTCAATTTTTTTTAAAAGAAGTTTTGGCTATATATTCCTCCTTAATAATCAAGCCAAGTTCTTAAGAATAGCTATAAGAAAAGCCAATTTATTTTTCAATATCTTCTACCCGTATATGTTCACACTTGGCTCTAAAAATATTCAGTTTACCCAAAACATGCTAATTTTTTTGTTTTTAAACACCATTATTCGGTGCAATGCTCCAACTTACTCCCTAAAATAAAAAAACATAATCATAATCAAATTCAAGAATTAAGTATTTTAAAACAAATAATAGAAGAAAAACTTTACTATATATATATATATAGTTTGGCATAACATATAATAATTGTCAATAGATAATTAATTAAAAGTGTAATATTCTCCCAATTTGCTATCATGGAATTGTTGTCACTTGTTATGATTTGCAGCTGGTCCCTGCCGTCTGTATTTGGTCTTTTACTGGGACTGGACAAAGATAAGAAAATAGAGTCGATGTGTTTAATTGTAGTGAAATTTTTAACTGGGGACCGAATTAATGTTCTAAAACATGTTTTTTCCTCAATATATACCATCACATTCACACAACCATATATACAGCTCCTTCTGTGTTTGTATTTCTTATTTTTCTTGGAAAAAAGCACTTGCATGTTCGGACTGTTCATCCTTCTCAATAGAACTTCTCAAACATCTCATGGCATGGGTATTTCTTGGGGTCTTATGACGAAAAATTTTCATTTATTTAGATCCTTGTAAATGAATTTTGCTATAATTTAAATGCAATGTTAAATCAAATTTGCCCCTTGAATTTATAGCTGGCAATCAATTACTATTCTTTTTCTTTTCTTTTTATAATTTCATTATCCTCCAAAATTATATATACATTCGGGATGTGCATGCTTCGTGAGGGCTACGGAACGGAACTAAGAATCGGACCCAACCGAAATTGAAACCAGCAAAAAATCACTTTAAAGAAACTATAACCGGAACCAAAAATTTATAAATGCTAGTCTAACTCTGGTTCCTCATTAGAACTGGAACCGGAACTAAGAACCAAAACCAAGAACCGAGAACTGAAATTTTCATATGGTTCCATTTGTAAGCTCATCATCAGAAGCTATCCTGAGTGATAAGCACTGCCAAACCTTAGTTCAAGCGTTAATAAAAATATATTACTAAAATTAATATTATTTTACTTTAGATTTCCTAATTAGAATATAATACTATATTAATAGATTGTTATTTATTTATTAATTATATTAATTAAAAATATAATGCTAATACTAACCCGTAATTAAAATATATTATTACTATTAATACTATTAGGATTGTTGTTAATTAATTAATTAATTTAGTAATTTTATAAAGACATAATTACCCTAAAAAATTAGAAATAAGAGGGGTACTTTTAACAATCCCAACTTTCTCTCAAAGTGTTAACTCATTTTATATTTTCATTATTAATATTATAATTAATTTAATTAATTATATATTGATGATAATATTTCTATTAAATATTATTTTCATTTTAAAAAATCTTTATTCAATTTTATAAGTTTTTATTTATATTTTTTAATTATAATATAATACTAATACTTACTCGTTAGGATATATTATTAATTTTAATAATATTAGAATTGTTATTAATTAATTAAAATTAATATAATTATATGATTTCAATTTAGGCTTTGCCTTCTCAAATCAAATTCTAATTACACAATAATAATAATAATAATAATAAGATGAAGAAGAAGGAGGAGGTTATGTTCTCATATAATTGGGCCAAAGCTCAATTCCACGGCCCAAGCTCTCAAAGTTAAAGGAGTTACACAATTATTTTTTTTTTACATAATTACACACACGTGCGCACACACTCACGTATCTAAAGAGAGTAGGGTTTTTTGTTATAACTTGCATGAAGTGGGGTTTGAACCTGTCACCTCCACATGTATTGTCCAAAGCCTTACCACTACACTACTCCAGCATCCCTAGGAGTTACACAATTTAGTTTACAATAAGATTGATAATAGTGTATAAGAGATATGATTGGTTTACAATTCATTTATAAGTGCAATAGAGCTGGGTCAACCTTCAATTACTTCGACAGGGGTGATACTCCCATACATAGTTACCTCCACCAATCCACACTGTCAAAATCGATATTTAGATCACAGAGGAGAAAGTGTTTGTAACAAACGTGGTGGAGATTAAACTTCACTAATCCCTTGGTTCTACAAACTATGGCAGCCAGGCAAGCAGTAATCCTAGCAAAGGATAACAATTGGTCCTACAGCTTTGAAAACTCATTCGAAATTTATAAAATGATATAAATGATATCATTTTGCATGCACGAGTGAAAATGCTTTTTTAATTCGCAATGTTTGAAAAGAGAGTTATTAACATGTTCGAATGATATGAATAATTTAATTCTCTAGTTTGTTCAAAAAGAGACTTATGAAAATGTTTGAAAACATTTAACTAAGTTTGTTCATAAACTAGTTTCCAATGTCTTAAAAGGAGTTCAACGTATTTAGCTAATGACTAATGAGAACTCAAAGGAGGTTTTTATGAGGCAAACTCCCGATAGGTTTGTAGAGTATTGGTTTATTTATAGCCTGGTCAAATCTAAATGAAAGTATAAAATTGGATTTAGCAGAAGTTTTATATAAATAATGGGGTTGGTTGAATTTTTTTTTTTAAAAAATATTTACTCTTGAAAAAAGTCAGAAACATAAAAAAAAGGGTCATTTATAACTTATAAAATTAAAAATAATTTTAAAAAGTCACTGTTGTGAAAATATACACGCTCTTTTGCTGCCACATGCACGCATATTTTCTTTAGTTTACCATAAATTTACAAAAATCTAAAATTTAAGTTTTTAATTGGCAGTTTCTAATACATTTATAAATGATTTATGAAACTCCATTTGTAACAATCTAGCACTTTCTAAAATTTAAATTACGCAAAAAAGCTCGTAAGTTTAGAAAATTAGAGAAATAACATTTTTAATCAACAAAATTAACATGTTAATTAGAAATAGGCAGAGCAACTGAAGAATTCTAATTCATTTTACTTATACACGACAACTGTACAAACACAAGCTTCTATGAAAATAAATCAAAGGTTGCTGCAATCTTCATTTCTCATGCTCCAGAAAAATCTCATTTCCTTCACTTCAGACCAATCAATAAAAGAATATAATACCTAGGATATTACTTATAACACAAATCAATTAACATAATTGTTGGTTCGTTTGCTGGGTGCAGAAGGAGGCACAGGACCTTTCGGAAGAAAATTAAGCAACAATGGCCTGTACTTTTCATCAACAACTTGTTTCTCTTCTGCTACTTTCAGAAAACCAATATCTTCTTCTTCTGAACCATCCTTCAAGATTCTGGCATCCGAACATTCACATATTATAAAGAAAACTAAAGCAACTGTCATCATTGCACCCTGAAATTTGTATGACATACCCATAATATTACTTTTAATTTGATTAGATGAGAAGAATCCATTGCTGCTTAATACTGATTTATATTTCGAAGAGTTGATGTTAGAAATTGAGTTGAAGGTTCTCAGCTTGGTGGGAAAACGCAAGAATGCGCGTCGTAGCAGCTGGAATTCTGACTTTTTGATCAGTCAAATTAGTTAAGGAGAAATGCTGCAGTTTGACCGAGAATATTTGGTGAAAACGGCATCATTTTTTTCGTGTCGGTTAGCGTACGTTGCGATCTACCACGTTTTTTTAATCAGTAGCTTAATTTCCTACAATGGGAATGTGAACGAAGACTCGATAATATTAACTTTGTATGCACTTTCGTTTCTCCTTTTTTTATATATGTAATTTTAATTTCTGACTTCTACTTTGTTCCTTCCTTCTGCTAGAACTGTTACTTAATAAAAAAAATAATAACCTCCTCAATATAAAAAGACAAATAATAGACTAAATTTTCAATTAATGTGATTACTCAATAGAAAAAAAAAATATACACAAAATAAAACTGATTTTTTATTTTATAAAAATGGTGAGTTAGTTGGAAAAATAAAAAGCTACATTAAATACAGAAAGTTTTGATTATTGATTACTTTTCCAAATGGACGATGATAGAAGGTATATCGATGTATCGGTACACTTTTCTATTTTGCACCTAAAGAATCCACATTACATGCATTTTTGGATTTGAAATAGCAAGGTGTACCGGTACACCTTCTATATTTACCCTTTTGTAACTAAAATAGTAGAATTTGATTGCAGACAACGAAACATGAGTAGAGGAGAAACAAAACTAACTTTAAGTTTGTATTGACTGTTGAATTAGTTTTTGTGTGTTTGGCATTTTATATTTTTATATTTAGTGGAGTATAACTTGATTTAAACATGGTCAACCAAATTTTATAAAATTAACAAGTTGTTATTTAATTTTCCGATTGCAAAATTAATGTTAAGAAATTTTCTCTTTGATTACTAAGTCTGTGTACAGTTCCTTTAACCTTCAACTTTTGTTTTCTTTTTCCCCATTTGAATAATCTGTCATCATTTATTTACATTTTCCCACATATTGAGGACCTCGTAGTAGAAGCAGCAGGAGTAATTTGATTCGATATGATTGTGCTTCTAATTCCTTATGTTAAATATTGTTTAATTAGGCCAAATTGTACGATGTTACTTCAGTTTCTTTTGAGTTATGAAATACATTACACGCAGTTTTGGGCCTTATGACTGAGAATTATATGTTCTTTTGTTCTGAAGCTAAATCTGGAATATAATGAAAGAATGAAAAATAATTTTATACCAACAATTGGACAACAAAGAATGAGATTATCCTTTAATGAAACAAAACAAAGAATGGGTTTTTAAAGTCAGCAATGAATTAAGAATTGATTACAGACTCATTGCCAATTAACCCAAAAAGAAGAAGAAGAATACATAATTTCTTTACAAATTGATGTACATTTGCACATAAATTGTAAGGTTTTTGGCTAGATTGGCGATACAGCTCTTGTGGCTGTGGCTGTACGAATAGCAGCAGCAGCAGTATTGGTACTATTACTTGTTCTCACCAATTCACTATCCAAACCAGCTGCCCATCTTCGAAGAATTCTCAACAGACTCGCAGCTTTTCTCCTCGATCTTATTGTCCCCATTCCCATCATCTCCCATATAATTCTCTCTATCCCAGATATGGATGCTAATTCCGCCACCATTTCCGGTCCTCCCTTTCTGCAAATCGTCACTAGACTTGCCACTGCACTCTCTCTCGCTGCATCCGATCCTTCCCTTAACAATACCCCCAATTTCCTAATTGCTTTATACGCCGCTATGATTGCTGCTACTCCGCCTCTTTTCACCACCACTTCCAGTATCATCACCGCCTCCTCCGGTAGTTCATTCACCAGTTCCGTCACCATCTCCACTACTCCTCCCTCCACTAACCTCGCTACCGTTTCTCTATCTGCCGCCAAATTCAAAATCGCCATCAAAGCGTCTTTTTTAGCACACGTGTTTCCCGATTTTGCTAAATCCATCAATCCTTTTATGACACGTGTTTTCCTCCCCAGTCGTTTTCTGTACGAAGGCTCACCTGATAAGCTGAATATTGTTGCCGCCGCATTTGCTTTCGCCTCCCACGTCCCGCCTGATCGTAGCACATCTATAACTCCGTTTAATGCCCCGTCAGTTTCCATTATCCTCGTCTTGTTTTCTCCAAGGATGGAGAGATTCAGAATAGTTGTAACGGCGTTGACTTGGAGGTTCGGGAGATCCGAGCCTACGTCTGAACCTAGGTAACGGATAAGTAAAGGTATTGCTCCAGCTTCAGCCATACAGGGTCGGCTATCGGAGTTTGTTTTTGCAAGCGTGCGAAGCTCGTAAACAACGCCGTTTGCTGCCTCCAACGATTGTGAATTTGATAACTTATTGACCAAAAACGACACTGTCATCTTTGCCGCCTCAAGGGCGGCCTTATTTCGTATAACGCCGCTAAGTTTTTGGTCGCTATCGGTAGCTTCGAAAAGAATTTTCTGCTCGCGGCACCACATGCCAATTAGGTTCTTCAAAGCAAGATTAGGAATCAGGTTGGTGTGGGCCAGAGTCTGACCTGTCTTGGGACACGTATTGTGTCCCGATTCAATCCAAAGAGTAATTGACTCGCGATCGTATGTCTGGCCTGTTGCCACCACGACTGGGTCCCGCATTAAATCGAGACTAATAGGACATCGGAAATCTGTCGGGATGTTAGTCTCCGCCGAGACCTTCTGACTCCGGTGATCAGATGACGGCGTAGACGCTCCATGGAGAACGCATTTCCCGTAACGAACGAGACCGATCAAAGCAACTACCTCGGATTTCGATTTATCATCTATTTGATTTTGAACTTCTTCTTCAAGGCTTTCGATTTCCTCTGTACAGTCGGAAGAATTGCGCAGCCCCAATCGATCAAAAATCTCTGCAAGCTTGGAATGATCGGGTACGATCTGTTTCTTGATTCGATCGAGCAAAGTCAAAACGTCGTGCCGTAGAGTATTATCTTTGGGATCTGAACAGGCTTTAGCTTGCGAGCATTGATTTCTGATCAGAAAAACTAGTTCTTGAATATCTTCGCTTAATTCCATCTCTTTGGCAGGGAAAATATCCAAAAGAGTCGATAATTCTATTGTCAGCTCATAGAAACTGCTGGAGGCGGATTCAATTTGGATAAGAAACCACATCTTGCTTCCATTTGAGCAGTCTTCGATCAGAGTTTTAATTCTTTGTAAAACTATGTACATTTCTTCGAAGCAGAGGAGCGTGGGAGACAGAAAAGGAATTGGATTTCGAAGAAGCTCATCGAACAAGATTGAAAGCAGCTTAGCTTTTCGTGTAACTGATAGAGAAGTGCGTTTAAGAAGGAATTGCAAAGGCTTAAGGGCTGATATATCTTGAGACAGAACAAGAAGAGATTGAACGAGTTTCTGGTCGGAAAAATTAGGAGCTATAAAAGCTCCGGCCGAGGGCCGCCGTTTTCTGGGCGGGAAAACCTGAGGAGAAACCGTCATGAATTAAAACAGAAGATGATAGAAATGGAAATTTAATGAAGTAATTTGGAAATGGAAAATGGATATTGATTCAAAGTTTGAAAGGAAAAATAAGAAATATTGGTTTAGTTGCAGAAGCAAAGAAAGGTGGTTTCTTGAAATGATAATTTATTTTGTTGCTTAAAAAAGAAATATAGAAAACAAATGAAGCACGGGTCAACTAAGATATAAGATAGTTGGTTTTTGACTGAATATCGTTTGTTCGCTGGTGTAAAGGAAAATCCAGGACGGTGTGTTTTTAATTTGGCAGGCGGGTTTACTACGTAAATAAATATTAGTTCAATGATCCTTAATAATTTATCAGAACTAGAAGACGCCGACTTTTTCTTTTCAGAGATTGTTTCTTTAATGGCTAGCTGCCGTTTGATCAAGTCCGCCACCAAACAGTGATGGCTGAATTTTTACGGCCGCCCGGCAGTTATATTTGCAAGTAAAAATTTCAATTTATATTTTATTGAATATATATATGAACTGGTATATATAGGATTGCAAGATGGAAATAGAAGAGTTGTGCTGTTTTGGTATGGATGTAAACGGTTGTTGTGAACTTGTTAATAATAAAATATTTAGGCATTCATTTTTTGCGTGCATATCCAGCTGCCATTCCCATTTAAAACGTACACTTCTCTTTTGATTCTACGTTTTCTGCCCTTTTAGCGAAGCTTCATCTTTTAATATTTGTGGAGTTTCTGTTATTGTTCTTCTTTAGTCTTCTCTTTTGTTGAAATGCTTTGTAATTTATTTTAGAGTAATGATAAGGAGTTTGAATTAGTTTATTTAATTGCATGTCCATCACTGAGCTCCAATATTACTACATCCGTATTTGTGAATTGTTTATTTTTTTTGGGTGTATTTTTTAATTTTTTATATTTTTATTTATATTAAATTTTATAATTGTTTATTATTTTTTATTTATTAGTATTGGTGAAAAAATAAATTTTGTAAATGGTGTTTATTATTATTTCTGTATTAGTATTGGTGAAAAGCTGATTTTCTTGGTGAAAAATTTTAGGATGTAAAGAATTAAAAAAATCAGAAGTAGTACATGTTACAATAGGTTTTAATTTTAAAAATTTGACTAATTATCAAATATTAAATATGCATTATAAAGTTAAATTTTTGAAAATATGATTCAAATTGCCATTTCATTAAGAAAAACAAGAAGGAAACTATGAGTGTGGTGGGACAGTGACCGGTCCTTTTCTCTTAACGTTAAACAGAGTTCGATCTTATTTGAATATGGAAAAATATTAAATATTTTAGGCGGCTGTCTCATCTTTCGAGTTGCGGATATAAAAAAAACAATAATGGTATGGAGATTACTTGGTTAATGAATAGAGGTGGGATCCATTGCGGTTAATGAATTCGATAAATGTATGATGTAAGATAAGAAAGTTAACAGCAGACAATAAAATAGAGATTATTATTGGGCAAGTTGAAGAAATCGATGGGCATATGCAGTTTTCTTCCTTTAGACGCCACGACACTTGTGCTTAATTGCGGCTCATCTTCATATCAACCGCAGATTCATGAATTAATTTCAATTTTAATTTTATTATCCAGTAATTTAGCCAAAGTATATCCTTTCTGTTTGTGTTGGTTCTGAGTAATCGAGAATTCATGAAAATCCCAAGAAATATTCAGTCAGACATAATATGATTAGGTAATTAAATTAGGTTAACATTTAAGTCAAAGTTTGCACATTTATGTGACACGTCATGTGGAAGATAAATTATTGAGTCACATCCGAAGGTATAAAATTGAAGAAGTAAATAAGGACGAAGCAAAGGCAGATTAGATACAACCAAAGCTTGATTAGTCACAACCACTTGCATGAGGAAGAAGACAGAAAAGTACACCAACAGAATATGTTCTGCTTGGTCGCATCCATCCACCAACCAAACCATATCGATATAAGAATTAAGAATAAGAAAACATACTTTAATTTCTAACCTTTCAAAAATTATTCTAATATGGTTTAGGTAAGACTCCTACCTTCGGAGGGAAGGACTATCTGATCATAAGATCGTGGGTTCAAATTTCATTTTAGACAAGAAAATAACCTAGTGCTAAATGTTCCGCTTAGGGGTGTAAACGAGTCGAGCCGAGCCGAGCAGTGGCATGCTCGAGCTCGGCTCGTTTAATAAACGAGCGTAAAAATAGCGCTCATGCTTGGCTCGTTTATTAAACGAGCGAGCTCGAGCGCGCTCGTTTATTTGTCGAGCATAAAATTATGCTCACGAGCGGCTCGTTTAAGCTTGATAATAAATGAGGCGCTCGAGTTCGAATGCTCGTTTATCAATTACTAAAAAAATAATATAAAAATATATCAAACACAAATTCAAATTACTCAAACATAAATCTATAATGTTCTTAAATTATAATTTAAAACAATACTAATATAACAAAATAAAAACAAGTTCAAATTGAACAACGATAATAAGTACAATAAAAAAAAAGATCATCACGATAGTTCAAATTCCACAACGGCATCATCTGCATCCTATCAAATATAAGAAAAACTATATATTAAATTGGAGAGTACATATAATTATGTAAAAAAAAAGATAGATAGGTGATAAAAATAATACTATTTTCTTTGACTTCAATCCATAATAAGCTTGATTTTTTGTTTTATATATGGGTGCTCATGAGCCGCTCACGAGTGTGCTCGTTTATACCTAAGTGAAACATGCTCGCGAGCCGCTCGAGCCGCTCGCGAGCCGCGCTCGTAACCGCTCGTTTATAAACGAGCTTGAAAATTGCGCTCGCGCTCGGCTTATTTACCTGACGAGCGCGCTCGAGCGATCATTTATCGAGTCGAGCGGCAAGCCGCTCGCTAGCCGCTCTGCTCATTTACACCCCTAGAGACCATTATGTTATCGCATCTAATTATAATTGAACCCCAAGTTAAACTACTTTATTTGTTATATACTTATTTTGTAAAATTTGTAGCAATTATATACCTCAATTTTATTTTTAGACTAAACTGAACATTCTTTTCATGTAAATAGGTTGACCCTTGATTGTAATATTGACTATAGGTGAACTTAGGAGTGAGTAGTCGATAATTGAAACTGGTTACCCCAATCAAAATTTCAGGAATTAGTAATTGAAATTATAAAATTATCTATAGATCAATACAGATAATAAAATTACTATTTCACATCCTGAAATTATAGATATCAATTTATTAATTAGAGATCATTTTTATGATCAATAATTGAAATTATTGAAAATAGTATATAAGTTGGAAAATTAGATTTTTCTTCTTTAGTTTTAAAATAAATCTTGAAAATGAGATAATTTTGAAAGTCAAATATTTTTGCTAAATTGGTAAACTAATTTCACCCAAATATTTTCACTCCTCAACCATTATTGTGACCGATAATCAAATCTCATAATTGAATACCAAAAACAAACCGATTCCATTTTTTAAGTTACTGATTACCGAAAAACAAAAACGGTTTGGTTTAGTAATTGAAAAAAAAGGAACTTTACTCACCTCTAAGTGGGTGTGCTTGCATAAAAAGTATGTCATTTTGGTCCAAACTAAATTGGGGGGTAATTGTTACAAACTATACAAAATAACATGTATGGAAAAGAAAGTTTAATTTGGAGTGCATTTGCAACTATTTGTAAAGTTGATGGTAAATTACATTTTAGGCCTAAGAAGAGTCCAAAGCATGGAATGCAATAGCAATGCAAATTAGTAGATTACACTGTCAGGTTTAGGTAAGTATTTTTTTTTTTAAATGAAGTTTTGATATATTTCTCACTTGTATAAGAATTAGGAGGTATGAGAGTTGAATATTTTTCTACAATAAATGTTGCTATTTTTTTTTTTTTTTATGACAAGTGTTATTAGAGCTAACTCTATTCTAATTCATCTAAATTATTGGAATTCCAGTTAATTGAATAAGGGTAAAAAAAAATAAAATAAATAGATAGTTACATATGTTAAAAATATTGAAAAATAGGTGCAAGGTTCATGTCGAATTAGCCATCCCAATATTAACCAAAAATGACAAACAATTGGAAATTTTATAAAAATTATTAATTAAACCCTACCAACTTTATGCACAGCTACCCCTACGTAATCAATAATCAATTAGAGCTTTGAATCATTTGGGAATTAACTAAATATAAATATATATAAGAGAGTGATAGTTTGGTGAAATATATTTTCACTAACAAATGTGATAATATGCTACAATATCCTACTTATATATAAACTTTAATAACATAATTAGCTGTTTTTGGGGAAGAAAATCTGCTCCATATCTTCAACAAATTAATCACCATGACAATTATACTTAACCCAACTCAAATCATGCTTGTCTCATATCTAATTCTTTTGTTATTTTGAGGAATCAATAGTGGGTGAAATTATATAACACTAACTCTTTTTTACTTTTTTTTAATCAAAACCAATTTTATAAATATATTCACTTACCATTAAACTAAACTAAACTAGTTGTAAACTAGTTGTATCCGAAGTGTGTATAATATGGATAGAGTTCGGAATTAGTTATGATGTTGCTATCGCTTGTCACATCTTAATTTTGTTTATTTATATTCCTCTTCCTTTATACATACATGTGCTATGAAATTATGGCCTCTCTCTCTTAGTATTATCCTAAAATAAAATAATTAGTGCCCTCTCTTTCTCTTCCATCACTAAAATAAAGTCTTCCCTTTTCTCTCCCTTTCTTCTAAAACTAAAGGCCTCTTCTTCCCCATTTTTCCTTCTATTTTCTTTCATCTTCTTCTTCCTTCACTATGGCAGATAAAATTTATCCTTCTAGTAAACCCACCACCATCAACGGCACCACAACTGTGGCCAACGGCAACCCTGCTTTTCCAGCCACTAAAGCTCAACTCTACGGCGCCACCCGCCCTGCTTACCGTCCACAGCCCCACCGCCAACGGAGCCGGAGAAGTTGCTGTTGCGCTTGTTGTCTATGGATAACAATTATCATATTCACTCTCCTCCTCCTCGCCGCCATAGCCGGTGCTGTAATTTATGTCATTTACCGGCCACACCGTCCTACTTTTTCCGTCTCCGGCGTCAAAGTTTCTTCTCTAAACTTAACCTCAAATTCCCATCTCACTACCAATATTAACCTAAACATAACAACTAAAAACCCTAATAAAAAGATTGTATACATTTACAACCCTATAACCATTTCATTTTTCTCTGCTAAAGATGAAATCTTTATAGGAAATGGAGTGTTACCCTCTTTTAAACATGGAGCAAAGAACACAACTTTGCTAAAAGCTTCAATTACAAGCAACAATGGTCAAAAGCTTGATGATATTTCTTCTAACCTGTTGAAGAATGATTTGCAGACAAAAGGTGGTTTAGCTTTGAAAATAAAGCTAGAAACTAAAGTTAAAGTGAAAATGGATTCATTAAAGACACCTAAAGTTGGAATTAGAGTAACTTGTGAAGGAATTAAGGTTACTCCTCCTAGAGGAAAAACACCAGCAACTGGTTCTGTTTCTAATGCTAAGTGTAAGGTTGATATGAGGATCAAGATCTGGAAATGGACCTTCTAAAATTGGTAAATCTTCTTTCAGTCAATCTCGGATCTCAGAAAAGAAAAAGAGTGGATTTTTTGCCGCCAGTGCGATCAGCTCGGATTCAGATTAATCAGCGTTCAGATTAATCAGCTCGTAATTTGGTAACTGATACTCAATATGTGAAAAAGTGTGGTTTTTGCTTTTTCTTTTCTCTATATTATACTGTATTCTTTTCTTTACATTTTTTCCCCTACTTATCTATATACTGTATGCTTTTTTTTTTGCTGGTATATGTTCTGTAAATTGAAGATAATTTGTTGTTTAATTTAGGAGATTGAAATTTTCATTTGTTATATATATACAAATAGTTTGAAAATTTGTCAAATTGATAATTGGATTTATAATAAGTACTTTTAATCTTAATTATTTTTATACAAAGTTTTTTTTAAAAGAATTTTATTTTAATTGGTAGATTTGACTCTTTTTTTTTTAACCAAGGTAGATTTGACTCTAGCTGGACAATGTCAATTGTAATGAATATGTTTGTTTTGCTTGTTATATTGGGCAAATACTGTACTTTCTGCCAAGAATTGTAGCTAGCTTTTAATGCAAATAAATTAAAGACATGATTTTAATTAATTATTTATAATTAGACCTATTAAAATATGAATTTTTGGTATTGTGGTACAGCTATGAAGTCCTGATTATGATATTAATTTTCTTTTAATTTAATCTTTTTTTTTTATCTTCTTGTGTTGAATTATATAAAATTCCCCATTGGAACTCATCAAAATCATAATTCAAGCGAAAATGGGGAATAAAAAGATAGAAAATGATTGATTTTTTTTTCCAAAAATATTAGTAGTATAAGATAATAAAATAAGAAAAATTAACTGGCTTCTCTTTAATTCCAAGCTGTGGTGGGGTAATAAGCTAAAGAAATAGTTTTATTCACACGTATATATAGTCCCAAAACACATTAGCAGGTAGTGGTTGTCATATCACAGCCAAAAAAGTCTAATTAATTATCAATTATTCTGTATTTAGTAAAACATCTAACATACCAAATAATAATAATTTAATAGTAAATACATATACAGACGTAAACTAATACTACTTCCGTTTTTATGATATGTTTACATTTTTGTTTTTGGGTATTTTTTTTTAGTTGTTTATATTTTCATTTATAGTAAGTTTTATAATTATTTATTATTATTTTTTTATTGGTATTGGTGAAAAAGTAAATTTTTTAAAAATTAGTAATTATTTATTATTATTTTTATATTGATATTGATAAAAAATGGGTTTGTATTGATATTTATAAAATAGTGAATGTAAAAAAATGAGAAAAACAGATGTATTACTAATGCAACACATTTTGTGTCGGCAAGGGACAATCTTGAAAGGTAGTAAGTAGAAAGGAGTGAGTGGGCATTAGGCGGCTGTGGGTTTTTGTAGTGAGAAAATGTGTTGTGAAAAGCTCCTTTATTTTGGGTATTGTCTTGTTGTAATGAATGTGGAAGAACGTGTTACAAGTGGCAACGTGCATTTTTTACTACCATCACATGAGATGAGAATGAGATTCACTTGTAAAGATTCTATTGGAGGATTGAAATAATAGGAATCTTTTCATTTTGGATCAAGTTTACATCCTATCTTCTCCTCCTCAATTTTATCCATATTTTTATTACATTACTTATTTTTTTTTAACATAGATTTATTACATTACTTATATTATTAATATGAGTGGTTTCACATTCGAGCAAGCAGTACCTTTTATTTTAAGATCCCATCCAACATTCGATTTTAATAAATGGAGAAAATACTCATATTAAATATGTATGATCATTTAATAAACTAAGTTTAAAGAATTATTTTACAAAATTTGTTGTTTAAATAGATGGTAGGTGTTTATAATAGGCATAGAATTAAACATATTGGCTCTTATACAATGAAGAATAGTTTTCTTCTGAACAAAAATGTCCGAATAATGTAGGATGACCAACACCACCTTTATTAATATATTTTTATAAATTTCGTTTCAATCCCTTAAAGCGATTTCTACCATACTTATGTTCGTCATTGTTAACCAAATTTTGGGAGGAAAAAAAAAATTGTTAAACAAAATGAGATTCAATAGCTGTGTGTGTGAGTGCCGGGTTCGATGCCCCTCCCCCTATCTAGGGCTGTAAACGAGCTGAGCCGAGCCGAACACTGGGCTGTTCGAGCTCGGCTCGTTTATTTGACGAGCTCGGCTCGTTTATGAATCGAACGAGCTCGAGCTCTGCTCGTTTATTTAACGAGCTCTAGTTTAAGCTCGAGCTCGGCTCGTGAGCTCGATAATTTCCGAGCCGCTCGAGCTCGGCTCGTGAGCTTGAGCTTGAGCTTGAAAGCTCGTTAAGAGCTGTTCGCGAGCCTGTTCACGAGCTCGAACTCATTTACAAGCCTATTCGAGCTGTTCACGAGCCTTTTCAAGCTCGTTCGCGAGCTCGAGCTCGTTTACATATAAATGATACAGTTCGCGAGCATGCTCGTTTGTTCGCGAGCATGTTCGAGCTCGGCTCGTTTATTTCACGAGCTCGATTATTGAGCTCGAGCTCGGCTCGTTTAGCTGATGAACGAACTCGAACGAGCATTTAACGAGCTGAGCACCGAGCCGTCCGCGAGTAGCTTGGTTTATTTACAGCCCTACCCCTATCCCTCCTTTCCAAATATCTATTGCAAAAAAAAAGAGTCTGAAACGACGTGTCGTTGGCTGCATTTTTAGGTGACTGCAGACGCTAAGACGTTAAAAAAAAACGACATTCTTTCCAGATCGTAACTTGGGCCTTATATTATGGGCCACAAGCGGCCCATAAATTGCTTTCGGTTTAGCAACCCACAAAACCCTCTTAAACCCTACCAAAAGCCCTTTCCTTTTCCTCCTCCTCCTCTTCCTCCTTCCCTCTCGTCAAATTGGAATCAAACCAGAGCAGAAAAACTCCATTACTGTCTTGTGTCTGTGTACTCCCTCTAATTCCCAAATATGTATAGAATAGTTTCAAAATTAGCTTCATCAGTAAGGTACTCATCTCTTCTAATCATTTTCGCTACTGTTCTTCTCCCATTTTATAAATTTTTAGATACTGAAGTAGATATACTGATTGACATATATTTTTCTGTTAATTTTCTTTTATTTTTGGTTTAACAGCTCATCTGCTTCGAAGAAACTGGTACTAAATGATCTCTCTATCTCTAAGTTTATCAAAATTCATTATTTTGGCATTTGTTTTGGTAGTTAATGTTTTGAATTCAATAGGTGGGTGGTAGTGTTATATACAGAAGAAGCTATATTGCAAAGGATATTAGTTTTGGGGTTGGAGCTCGTGCAGCTATGTTGCAGGGAGTCAATGAAGTAGCTCAAGCTGTGAAAGTTACAATGGGACCCAAGGTATTGGATTTTAGCCTTGTTCTTTGTATAATTTGAGCAAATATTCTACTGTACTTTGATATAAAGCGATTATGATTCTCTATGATTAAGAACAAGAACATTTTTTTTCTTCTAGATTCAATCTTGGATATATTTTCTCTTTTAATCAAATCGTTTCGAGTTTTAATTTTTGGTGGCATGTGCCCTATGAGCTGTAGGTTTCTCATTGTAATGATCAAAACATGTTTCAGACAGTTCATTCTTAGTGATCTTTCTTTTTGATACTGAAATCTTTAGGGTCGCAATGTTATCATTGAGAAAAGTTTTGGGGATCCTAAGGTGACAAAGGACGGTGTTACTGTGGCCCAAAGTATCAGTTTCAAGGAGAAGGGTAAGAATGTTGGTGCAGATCTAGTAAAGCAGGTTGCAAATGCTACAAACACTGCTGCAGGAGATGGTAATTTCTTCTTGTTTTGTGAATTTGTCATTAGTTTGTTAGCATATTATGGTTTGAAGTTAAGCATTTCTTCCATTGGGTAGTTTTCGAAACTAGTGCTATGGATCATTACTTTCTTTTAAGCTGAAGAAGTGTGATCAGAAGCGCTTTGATGGACTCAGAATTGCCTAAATATGCCCTTTTTTTTTAAAGTTTCATTTCTGAGAGGAGTTTTTTTTATTCTTCCTATGTGAAATGCATGTCACTTCTGTATGGTTTCTGTGATTAGGGGTGTTCATTCGTTAAAATGGGAAAAATTTTTCAAAAATTTTCACCGAATAAAAAAATAATTTTTTTTTTGGGACGATTTAATGAATTAATTATTTCTTACGAATTCTCCAATTTAACAAATTTAACGAATAATCTTCTTATTTAACGAATTTAACGTTTTTTGACAAAATTTAATAAAAATGTAGTAAAAAATGCACGAATTTAACGAATAATTTTTTTATTTAACGAATTTAACATTTTTAACTAAATTTCATAAAAAATGCAGTAAAAAGAAATTCACAAAATTTCTTCAAATCGCCACAAATTTTATACATAAGTCCGTTGATGAATAACTTCATAAATTTCATAAAAAAATAAAAAATCCTCCATATATGAAGAGGTAGAAAGAGAGGAAAAAAGAGGATTCTAGGTTTATTTTGGTGTTAAACGTCTAATACGCTAATTCGGGGAAAATTTTTCTTTTAATTAAAATTTCACGAATTAACGAATTTCACGAATTTTCTTATGAATTAACGATTGGAAATATTTTTTAACGACCCAAATTTCACGAATTTCAGGATTTAACGTTTTCATTTGAACATCCCTATTTGTGATCATGCCATCCTGTAATCTTTAGATGTGCATGAATATTACACGATTACATAATTTTCATGTTTAAAGCATAAGCTTGTCAGGTTTCCTTGTGTTAATTTACAAATATTGTTACACGAGACATCAAATTGATATACTGAAGACAATGCTCAAAGTGAAAAATTTATGTTATTTGCCTCATGCCAAGTAATGTGACAATTTCAGATTGTGGCATATTTGTGATTTTGTTTTTACAGGTACAACTTGTGCCACTGTCTTGACTCAGGCAATACTCACAGAAGGTTGCAAGTCAGTGGCTGCTGGTGTAAATGTCATGGATTTGCGCAGTGGCATTAATATGGCTGTTGAAGCTGTTGTCGCGGACCTTAAAAAAAGAGCACTAATGATAAGCACTCCAGAAGAAATCACACAGGTATTGTTTTCTAGTTCCTATTTCCTACAGAAACTATTTTTCTTTTAATCTGTCATGGCTCTTGGAAGTTTGATCTAGCAGAAGCTTAGGACCTCAATATAAATAGAATCATTGAAAGCTTAATTTCCTTGACAGTTGAAAAGATAGCTTCTTATTTCTTATTCCCCTCAATTGTTGGAAATCCTTTCCTTGGGGCATGACCACACGTTCTCATTTTAAATATGCGATAAAGCTTTGTGTGGAAAATTCAAATAATGAATTGATTGTTATGGTTTTCATAAGAAACGTATTGATTTATCTTTGTAAATTAATAGCTATCATATAATATGTTGTTGCAGTTGGATCTTTGTGCAATGTGTGTCCTAGCGCTCTTTGCATGCGTATCTTTTGTATTTGCATTTATTATTGATCCATTGCACCATAATAATTGTTTTGAATACTGAATAGGTTGCCACTATCTCCGCAAATGGTGAACGCGAGATTGGAGAATTAATAGCAAGAGCAATGGAGAAAGTTGGAAAGGAGGGAGTTATCACTGTTGCTGTGAGTAAACTTTCTTCTTCTCGCATTATGTGACCACTGGATCAAAATTTTGATCTAGGTTATAAACCAACTTGAAATTTGCAGGACGGGAATACTTTGGAAAATGAGCTGGAAGTAGTGGAAGGGATGAAGCTTGCTAGAGGTTATATTTCTCCTTATTTTATTACTGATCAGAAGACCCAGAAATGTGTAAGCTCAAATCTGCATGTCAATATCTACTTCAAGTTGTAAATTAGCCGGTATATTGAGCCAATTTCAGTTGTTTCACTATAGTGTGCATTGACCCTTTTAAGTGTTTCGCTATAAAGTGTATTGAGCAATTTAGTTGTTCCACTATAAAGCATATAACTGAAATGATCATGCTCTATCTCCATAACCATACTTTGGTTTGGTCTGTTTACTACCATCTTAGAAATAAAAGAAAAAACGTGGTTCACATGTTACAGGAACTTGAAAATCCCTTGATCCTCATTCATGAGAAGAAAATTTCAGACATGAATGCACTTGTCAGAATATTAGAGCTGGCAGTAAAAGTAAGTATCTGTTCTTTTATTATTTTTCAAAATTTAAATATTTGCTTGGAACTGTGGTACATGAATGCTGATTTGAAGTTTTGAAATAGTAGAAGGATGTCTAATTATTCAAATTCGAACAGATAAACAGACCACTTCTAATCGTGGCTGAGGATGTGGAGAGTGAAGCTCTGTCAATGCTTATTCTCAACAAGCATCACGCTGGAGTTAAGGTGATTGATTATCCTTTTCTTTTATACTCATTTGCTGGGATGTGCATTTCATGGCGGATATAGTTAATATTGATTAAAATACTATGCTGATATGGATACAATATGTGAGCATAGACACATATACAATTACAATTTTTTTTTTTATTATATGTTTCTATGTTTTTGCTTACTCATGCATAACTTCTGTATATTTTGATGTTCTTGGGCCATTTGTGTATTTGCGTTCTATGATAATTGATGCATGATTAATATGTCCTTTTGTAATTGGATAAACTTGTTTAAAGGATGGATGTGGATTTTATGTTTCTCTGCCTGGCTCCTGCTATATGATATCATGCTAATAAAACAACATTTGCAAGGCATACCCATAAGATGGCTTATTCATGAAAACAAGTGCTTAAATTCTTTGAAAGTTAGGTACTATGACCAAGAGAACTGAGAAAACTTCCTGTACAAACCAACCAATAATGACATGAAATATGTCTTCTAGGCTTTTAGATTTTGGTTAAGGACATATGCAGAAAAATAAATCTCACAATTTAATGAACTTGATTTATTTTTAACTAAATGAATACTTTAGTTTTGACGAACCATGGATGTTATGTTTGACATTTGTTTTTATAATGCACAAAATGCAGCACGTCGATGTGCAATGGAAAGAGAGTGAAAGTGAGGGTGCGTGATAATTTGGTGATTTTTCTTGACAAGACAATGTATTCATGTGACTTTTTGATTGGTACACTACTATTTACAAAATTTTTTGGCTTTGTGTCAGGTCTGTGCCATCAAAGCTCCTGGTTTTGGAGAAAATAGAAAAGCAAATTTGGATGATCTTGCCATTCTTACCGGTGGAGAGGTTATCTTATTTTCCTGATTTCATAAATATGCTCATATAACATAAATGGTTGTGATCCATTGCATGCATAACTGCTTACTTCTACAGGTTATCAGTGGGGACCGTGGTTTGACTCTTGATAAAGTGCAAATTGACTTGCTTGGTACTGCTAAAAAGGTCTGTACATAAAGTTATGGGGTTCCTTAGCAGGATTTTGTTAAACTTAACCAACTGACTTTAGTCATAGTAGGTTACTGTTTCTCTTGATGACACAATAATTCTTCACGGAGGCGGGGATAAGAAGTTGATTGAAGAAAGATGCGAGCAGGTACGGTGATTGCTAAAAGATTTTTTTATTTTATATCCTTACTCAACCTTACAAAACGAAATTCTGTTATTGAAACTATAAATGCTAATTGTGATTCTAATCTGCTAGATAGACACCTTGTTTACTTTGATGGTAGATGTTTTTAGCATAGTTGAGAGAGGGGATGAGAGACAAGGGCATGAGGGATGTTTGGTCTGGGGTGTTGTGTGTTTTGTTGTGATTTTCAATGCAATCTAGATAAGATTAGGAGAATACAGAGGATTTTTCTCATGTAAAAGCTACTGATGTATGCAATATTCTACAGTTGAGGACAGCTGTGGAAAAGAGCACTGCTATGTTTGACAAGGAAAAAGCACAGGAACGTCTGTCGAAGCTATCTGGTGGAGTTGGTGTCTTCAAGGTACATCCAGAATTTTTTAACCCTTAAATTGATGTGTAGATTTCATATCCCTTCCCAGCAAATGGTCATTTTTCTTTTCAGGTTGGGGGAGTTAGTGATGCTGAAGTTGGAGAAAGGAAAGACAGGGTAACAGATGCTTTAAATGCTACGAGAGCAGCTGTGGAAGAGGGCATAGTAGCTGGTTAAGTTCAATTTTTATCTTTAAAGGTTAATTGTATGAACATCCTTCAGAATCTGAAGATAATTTTTTCTATATTAGGCGGTGGGGTTGCTCTTTTATATGCCAATAAAGCTTTGGAAGACCTTCAAGCTCAAAATGAAGATCAGAAAAGAGGAATCCAAATCATTCAGAACGCTCTTAAGGTTCGGGACTTTTCATCCTTCAATACTCTTTTCTTTTTTTTCACTTGCATAATTATTACCTGCCAATTGAAAATTTCAATGGGTTTCCTATAGGCACCTACATACACAATAGTGTCAAATGCTGGATTTGACGCACCTGTGATTCTTGGCAAATTGCTGGAACAAGATGATCATAATTTAGGTTACGACGCAGCTAAAGGTTAGTCTGGTTAACTCCTCTTCCAACTTGGATCTTCGATCATTTCCCCTGCAAATTCACGAATCTCTTATTTTATAGTTCAAATTCATTGTGTGAGTTTGTGATTTCAGTTTTCAATGGATCTTATAATTAACAACCGACATCTATTTATTGTGGAATCTGCAGGTGAATATGTTAACATGGTTAAGGCTGGAATCATAGATCCTCTTAAAGTAATTAGGACAGCTTTAGTAGATGCTGCAAGGTGAATATCCTTAATAATTCTCTCATTAAATTAAACAACAGTTATCTAAAATGTCTGCTTTTCAGAATTGAAACATGCATTTTTATTTGCCGATTTCAGTGTTTCATTACTGCTGACAACAACCGAAGCAGCTGTGGTAGAGAATCCCAATGAGAAAAAACCTCCGAGCCGGATGCCAAATATGGAAGACATGGACTATTAGATAGAATGAACCCCATTTTTGCTGTTGTTCAAGCATAGTATTCTATACACATGTACTGATGATTCGTTCATATTTCTGAACTGTATAATTATATGCAGAAACCAAGATTTTGAATGTTGATAGATTATGATAATCTCTTGTATATGCTTTATTTTTTGCATTTTATTTTATTTATTTTCAAAAACAAATCTTTTCTTTGGAATTTAATGGAAGAATTACCATAAGTTCCATTGTGCAATTATTTTTTAACGTTGTGAATAAATTTATATGTTAATGGTGATTATAATATTGCATTATCACTTATCAAATATTATTATCGACTCAAACTACATTTTGCTACAAGTTGAGAAGGAATGTACCATAACCAATCCAGATATAAACAAGAACTTGGTGCGAGTGACTGAAATTATTTCTTGTCTTTAATACTCTTAATTTCAGTTGTTATTTGTTTAATGTCAGTTATTTCAGGTTTATTGATTTAGAATCACATTATAACGGACAAAAATTTAAGAAAGATTGCGTGGACTCCAGACATATCACTGCTACATATAAGAACATATAATTTACCAGAGAACCTCTTACTGTAATACCATCATCAAATTCCAAAAACCTTTCTTCATAGTTAGTGATCAGAAATTTGATTAGTTTACATTTTGGTTAGTTTATTCCAGTATCTCAAATGCAATGACTTCCAAAGACTTTTTAAAAACCTAACCTTTTTTTTTTTTTTTAATTTATTAAAACAGCTTATAAGCTAAAAAAAACGAAATAAAATGGAAGAGCATAAAAATTATTTTTACACCTAGCCAAAACACCCTTTAAATCTAATGATTAGGTTCTCAAAATCATTTATGCATGACGATCCTTTCATGAAAAGAGTAACTTTATAGTTATGAATCGTTGTTATTCCATTTTTCAACTTTGGCCAAAAAGTCAGGTGGCTACTCTAACTTTGCGGGAAATTATCATTTGCGTACCTAAAATTTCAAAAACATATACATTTATGACCTTGGCACGTGAAATGATACCGGAAATGTTTTTTTTTTGTCGTCTTCGACCTAGAGAGGTACCAAAAGTGTTACTTTCCACCCAAAACACCCATCTGATTTTGACACGAAAATAAGTTAATAAGCATATCAAATTGAAGTTGTTGCCGTAAGGAGTTTGAATATAGGTTCAATTTGAATGGAGAATTTCTGGTTTGGCTGAAAAATTGAAGAGCACATTTGTACTGTTTTGTTCTTAATTGCCAGAACTTTAAGACGCATTTCCACCACCTTCTGGTGGTCGATTGTGAAATTTAAGGCCACCCATAATTTCTGCATGTGCAAATGAGACTTTCTATATCCTTGATTTGTTAAGGCGGGTCAAACCAACCTGAAATTTTTAAATGCAATTTTAGGTTGCTCTGGTAGTCGTAAAAATAAGTTACTGTTTAAAAAAAATTCAGAGCACACAGGTATATATACTAGGCTTGAACAGTAAAATAAGAAAGTTCATGAATTTGCAAGGAAAATAATTTAAGATAGAAGTAGAAGATGATTGAATCCGATACCGGATATCCTTTACTGGCGTCATATATAAATTAAATTATGAATGGGGCGACGATAAGGTTCATTGTTAATCGGTTCACTGTGTATGAAAAAATTTAGGGAAAGGCTTATATACGCTCGTCCTTATATAAGGACGAGCCTTTTTCTATTTTTTTTTTTAATTTTTTCTTAATTTTTTTTTAAAAAATAAAATTATAAATTGTCTGTATTTAGTCTCGAGATCAATTTTAAAGAATCGGAGTTTATAAATTGGACTCTGTTTAAAAAATATCACATAAAATAAGTAGAACCGTTGAGTTTAACAGTCTCAACGATTCTACTTATTTTATGTGATATTTTTTAAATAGAGTCAAATTTGCAAACTGCAACGTCCTAAAATTAATCTCGGGACTAAATATAGAAAATCTATAATTTTATTTTTTTAAAAAAAATTCAGAAAAAAATAAAAAAAAAATAAAAAGAAAAAAGAAACTCGTCCGTACGTGCGGACGTTCGTACAGTAGGACCCAAAAATTAATAAAATAATTATATGATTCTTCGCAAAATTTAAATTGAATAGTTAGATAATTTATATTGCAATTTTATAGTACATCAACTGTTATCTAGTTATGCCATTTAATTGTAAATACTAAATCAAGAAATTGCATAAAAATTTCATTCTAACAATTTGCCCAGTATCACAGGCGTACTAAATCCAACATTTGGCACTAATTAAGGTGTTTATAGGTGCCTATGTGATGATAAGGTTTCTTGATTTTTTATTTTATCAAACTTTTTTTTTTTAAGATAATAATCTTATCAAATTATTTGGCTTTTTTTTTTTTTTTAAATCGACAATAAATGTATTTAAGGTATGTGTATGCTCTTTAGGATGAAAATCATGGAGCATGTAGATTATGAATTGTTCTAATTTCTAACTTAATAAAAAATCTTGAGTTAGAGACTTAAAAATGCAGTTGGATTAAAAAAAAAAAAAATTCAGTAGTGAGAGTTTTGTGGCATCAATCCTAATTCGGTGTCTGTGGCTTGGTGACTGAAACATCAATGGTTGGAGAGGTTAATCATTAGAAAGATTTATACAGCCGACCCCAACTTATTTAGGATTAAATTTTGTTGTTGTTTATAATATTCAGAAAAAAACTAACATATATGATGGAAAATAACCCAAAATCCTTGTTACATCCCAAACCTAATTAATCTATTTATGTTAATTGACAAAACCTACAATGAGAGGATTTGATCTTTTGACTCCTCGTTTTGCAAAGAAATCGGCCATGGAGTTTCTTCTTCTGCTAATAAGTTTGAAACCGAGTGAAGGCTTGATACAATATAGCATCCGGCTTGTTGAATAACGTCCACAATTTCCAAGTTTGTTTTGTTTGTAATCCAAGTGAAAAAAAAGCTGATTTTGAATCTGTTTCAATAATCAGCGGCTAGTGAGTGTAAGAGGGCATGCGAGTGCCATTGCATTGATCAGTTCATTTCGTTTGATTATGCAAATCCCAAAATTCCTTAGAACACCTCCAAACCCAACAGGATTTTGGTTTACCCCTTAATAATGACCAATCAACAAATTCAACTTTAAAAAACCAGTGGTGATTTAGAGAAATATATGTGCTACTGAAAAATAAAGAAAACAGAAAATAAAAGAAAAGTAATATAATTACAATTACGTTGCTTCAGCCAAGAGGACTACCTCCACCGGTGAGAGTTTTCTAGCTTACTATTGATTGAGGACTATTGAAAACCAATATGACAAACTCCATACATTCCCCTAGATCATTAATGACTTATGGGGATCATGATAGATGATAAGATAGTAGCTTAATTAGATTACTTAATCTGTCATTATATTTACCTTCCATATGCCAACTTTTATCATTCTACAACATTAAACAAAGCTAATTCTGCAATAGTCCACACCATCAATATTTTTCTCTTTTACTTTTTCCTATGATTAATCATTAATGAAAATTCTAAAACCAAACATATTCAAAACTCTTTTTCAATAATAATAAAAAAAAATATTCAAAGCTATATATATTGAAAAGAAACACATACATACTAGTTATATGACAATAGATGAATGGTCATGATAATTTATTGAATATTATTAAATTTTCTTTTTAGTATTTATTTTTGTATGATGTTATTTGGAACCTCCATGCTTATAGCAGAAGTTTCATTGTGTTTATATTTCGTTTACCAAGACTCAATTCAGCAAAATTAGTGGTTTAAACAGTTGTTAATTGTTATAAGGATTTGTAAGCTATCTTACTAACCGTTAACTGTTTTATATTAGACATTGATTGTTAGATATTCATGTTGTAGTTTAAAGGTGATTGGGGCCAGCAAAGGTGGTAAATTCTTTGCCCTCGAGTTCAAATAGACTGAGTTCGAATCCTCTTATCCACATCCGGGTGCGTAAGTTTATAACTATGTTAAAAAAAAAATTGTTATAGTTTAAAGTAAAAATATTTACTAAAAATAGTTGTTGAAGTAATAACAATAAAAAATAAAAAAATTAGAGGGACATAAAATATTATTAAATAACTAACTGGAAACTTACTATATGTAATTAAAATATATAAATTAAAAATTAATTTTTTTTTTTCAAAAAATATTATGTTTATTTTCTTAGTAGAAAAATATTTATTTTTTCAATGTGAAAAGTTAATTTTTCATTCTTTCAAATAATAAAATAATAATAGTAGTATTTTTTTTTTTAAAAAAAAATCCTTTAATTATAACCTTAAATTCATTAGGTAAGCTAATTTTGTTATTTTTGAAGGATTGTGGATAAGAATAATTAAGAGGGTAAGAGGGTGAAAGAAGGATATTTTAGGAAACGGTCTCAACAATTAAAATAACTAAGAAATGAGTTTTATTGTCCAAAAATATCAAAAATGGAAAGTTAGATTACAAAAAAGGACATTTAGTTAATTAACTTAATAAAAAATAACACAAATAAAAAAAAATGCATACAATTATTGTATATTTTTTGTAAAATTATTGTACTGATTTTATACAAGTATAAAAAAAATTCAGATTTATTGTACAGTTTTTGCTAAGGTTTCGTATAACTATTGTCCAATGACCCTTTTTCCTTTTTAATAAAATGATCGAAAATGCTTTTAAAATTTAATGAGAACCTTTTTTTTTTTTATAATTCTGCCGCATGTTTATTTTCGAAAAATAATAATAAAAAAGATTGAATTTAAATATATTCCCCCATGAAAGAAAGTTTATCCATATTAAACTAAAGGCAAACAATAACGAGATTAATGTTTTTAAAACAATTCACCCCACCACTAAATTCTGTTAAAAACACTAACTAACCGAACATGGTACAAAAATGTTGGACAAAAACACTAGCTAATCTTCTACTATTATTTGATTTGAATGCCGAAGAATTACGGTTATATTTTTCACAGAAGGTGAATAACGTGGTACGAAAGTGTTGGAATCAATGACATGTTTTCAACAAAATAACTTAATTATTTCAACTTAAGCATAATGTGCATTTATCGTTGTAATAAGAGAAATGCACACGATAAAAAGGTAGTTGTTCATCATGAAACGTAATATGCATTTGGTCTAGCTACGCTTGCAGAGATCCATGAAATTTACAAAAACATGTACCCTCACCAAGAACTCGTGGAGGCATCGTCACGACTCTTCAGTAAGTTCAGCTTTAGCAGCCTTAGCTTCTCTAGCAGTAAGCATATCTAATTCAGCAATAGTCCATGCCAATCCTTCCAAAGCTTTTGATGCAAAACCTCAATTATTTCATGTGGATATACTTATTGTCAAGCAACCCATCTGTAACTAAAACAATATTTTCTCCAGCTTCTACAACAATCTCGTCCTCATAAGCCGAACCAGGAAAACCAGGTTTTAGTGAACGATCAAATAATAAAATATGAGATTAACCAGGTTCATGGTGAACACCTATCAACGCTCAACGCACAAATACTGCTACAAAATCCGCAGCTTAAAATATAAAAGCTATGACATGGTTGAAAAATGCAGGAGAAAGAAATTAAAGAAATTTTTTGTTATCTTATTTGATTTTAATTATTAGTAAATAGTTAGAATTATATTTTGAAAATCCAGGAAAAACTTAACTTTCTCAGGATTCTAAATCTCCCAGTTAATCCTGACAAAGTTAAGTGAAAAAACCTGGCAAAAAATACAAATTTACAGGTTATACAACAAACTTGTCTGAAGAGCAGCACCATATCCTGAAATCCAAGCTTGGAAATCTGTAGCCGTTTTCCTTTCTCTGCAAGTTCTCCTCAAAAGAATTCCCGCATCTCTTTACAGTTCTGAAATTCGAATCAGTCAACCAATCTTTTCAAATCAATTCCAAAAACCTCAAGTTGCCCAATTAAACCCCAAAATGGCAAAATCCATGCTAGATTGATTACTTAATCTGAGCAACAATGACCGTAATGTCATCGTATTTGCCTCCAATATGCCACCTTTTATCCGCCTTAGCAGCCTTAGCTTCTCTAGCAAAAGGGGATAAATACTCATCATCCAAAGCATTAAACAAAGCTAATTCAGCAATAGTCCAAGCCAATCCTTCCAAAGCTTCATCACTTAATACTAAACTATCCTCCGTCTGCTGATCCAAAACCTCAGTTATTTCATATGGATACATATTATCAAGCAATCCATCTGTACCCAGAACAATTATATCTCCAGATTCTACAACAATCTTGTCCTCATGAGCTGAACTAGGCAAATCAGTGCTACCAGTCCCCAATTGGCGAGGACAATTAAACCCATTTTGCTGAACTGGGGATCTGTAAATATACTTATTATCTCTGAATAGCATAAACCCACTGTCTCCCAGATTCACATAATGTAAGCAATTATTAGCATTGAGAGTGATAATACAGGCAGTAGAAGAACCTGTAACATGGGTTTTTGAATAGGCGTTTTCTAGAACTTTCCTAGGGTTTACATTTCCTTTGTTTTCATCATCAAGGGCAATAATGGAATTAGTCATGAGTTCACGAGCATACTTTCCGGCGTCGATACCATGTCTTGCCCAACCGCCAACACCGTCGGCGACACCGATGGTAGACTTTTGTTTACAAACGAAGTAAGAATCTTCACCTTGTGGCCTTTCTGGATTATTATCTTTCGGAATGTAGAAAGCGCCGACTTTCATCTCCAGTCTTCTGTTACGGGGCTTCTTATGAAAATAGCCGTCGCCGTTGCTTGCTTTCTTGTCGCCGGCGGCGATACTGAGTGACAGCCACCCTTGCTGCACCCTCTGCCGCTTAACAATCATGGCGGAACGAAATCAAAAGGAAATTTTGATTATGGAAATAACAAACACAATTGGAAACTCAGAAAAAAGAAACTTGTTTGATTAATCTAAACCTATCCAAATATATAAAGGTTTAAATACGCGTGCCGCCCTTTCTTTTCGGTAACCCTTGAACTCTGTGGTCGAATTTTTCTTTTTCTTTTTTTTTCAAAAATTACCCATGGATTGTGGGATATTAACAAATTTGGTGTTTTTTCTAATAATATTTACATATTTAAAGTGCAAAGCAAAATAATTCTGAATTGGGGGCGTTTTTGAAAGTATTTATGGATTTGGTGTGTTTTTCGCTGATGTGGCACGGGCACAGTCCATTTCGCCAGTTGGACTGGCAAAATGGACCATTTCGCCAGTCCAACTGGCGAAATAACTGTATAATTTTTTTTTATTTTCGGCGGCTGCTAATCAAATCATTACATAATAATAATAATAATAGTAATAGTAATAGTAATAGTAATTGTATAATGATTAATGTATAATAATAATTGTGATGATTGTATAATGATAATGAAAATATAATAATAATGTAAATTAGTGTACTAAATTGTTAGAATTTGTTAATAAATGGAGTGGAAAAATTTGGTTATAAAAAATTATTTTTGAGTTGCAAAATATTTTAATACATTAGTACTGTATATATTAAATAATTTATTATTTAACATTTTTTAAGACAGAAAAATATAAAAATAAAATTCGATACATTAAGAGCCTGGGGTATATGGTTCATTTCTTCTAATTTGTGATCTGAGTCCCAATTGCCTCCTATTTTTGACTCTTGCAGAACTCATATTTAACAACCCAGTATTTTGCCGATGATCAGCATCATCATCATCATCATCATCATATGCCGTTGCCCGAGTACTAGTAGTACCACTGGCAGTAGAATCTTCAATGCCCATATTCCGAGCTCCGGTATGAATAGGACCATATGACTGCATTAAATTTGGCTGTAACATAGAAGTAAATGGTCCTGGAAATGATGATGGAAATTGCGATTCATGTGCCTGTGGCTGTCCAAACACCGTTGGAAAAATAGAATCTAGCTGCGTTTGAGGCGTCTGACTGTACATGAATTGAGATGGCTGTGGGGTAGGATGTACAGGTGTCGCCTGTGGACGCAACCATTGGTTCTGCTCGGATGAAGCCCATGGTCGTAATGGCATAGAAGTGGATAAGCCAGGTGTATAAGATGG
>CATIWJ010181834.1:0-11885 GCA_949640765.1 Croton laevigatus
CAATTTGTACACGACTTTCATTCCGGCTATAGATCGGCAACAAGGCCTATATCATCGGAAAGCTCTCGTTGCAAGGATTCCAGATCAGGTCTCAGATCGTCCGTCCGACCACCGGAGCGGCCGGGATCTACGCCGGAAGTGGCTGCCGTCGTTCGCTTTGGGTTACCGGAAATTCGCGTTTTCAGGCAACAAGGCTTATGTCAAAAGAAAGCCCTTGAAGAGAGGAGTCCAACCATGTCCTCGGATCTTCCATCCGTCGCCGGAGCTGGCCGAAAAACGGATTTGAAAATTCAGATGAATAGTGATTATTCGAAATCGCAATTTCTTCTTCCCGCTTTTCCGGTCGCCTCGGTTGCCGTCTCACTGTCGTGCCGACGTTACTGAGATCGCCGGAGGACGGGCTTCAAGGCGGAGGGGCGCGTCTGGCCGGTTGCCGGCCGGTGGCGGCGCAGGCGGCAGCGGCAGCCCGCCTCCCTTCCTTTCTCTTTCCTCTTTTCTCCGTTTCTGGTTTCTTTCCGATTTTCTTTTCTTTTTTTTTTTTTTTTCAATTTCCTTTCTTTTTCCATTTTCTGATTTCCTCTCTTCTTTTCTTACTAATAATAATAATAATAATAATAATAATAATTTCATTTTTATTATTTTTTTTTTTTCCCGAAGTTAGAGTGTTACAGGTTTGGTGAAAATATCTGCAATTTGATATTGAGTTTTCACATACATGATTCCACCCCTTTTTAGTAGTTCACTCTCAAATAAAATGATAAATTGTATCAATTTGTTTACTTCAATCATGGAAAACTTAATTCTTAGCTTGTGTAATTGTAGATTTATTGCTCTGTTTATGAAAAAAAAAAATTGTAGATTTATTGTCGATACAACTTTTAATAGCTTCCTTTTGTAGCATGTGGAGTTTCTTGAATAAGCTTTTAAGCCAAATAACATAACGGTGTAGTCACATATTCAGATTCACAAGTCGAAAGCACGACAATTTATTGTTTCTTCAAGTTATATAACATAGCACAATCACCCATGGAAAATACAAAACCAATAGAACTTTTGCTATCATCAATATCTCCAACAAAATCAATTACAATATCAAACTAACTTAAAGTTTTTGGATTGAGTATAAACAGTGACGGAGCTACATATGGGTCAAGAGTAGCATTGGACCCTATGAGATTTTCAAAATAAATATAATTAGTAGAGAAAATATGCAATGTTCTGCATGTGGCATAGTGGTAGAGCGTAAAATTTGAGCCCCAGATATCTCTGGTTCAATGTTAAGTTTGTGCATTTTTTTATATTTTTATAACATTTTTGCTGGCTTTAAAAAATGGGCCATGTTTAAAGATTTTTGCTAGGCTTTCAAAATTGGGCACCCTCTCTAAAGATACTGAAGCATCCCATAATTAATTATACCTTTCAAGTAACATAAAATCTTTTAGCAGCTTTCATATGAATAGAAGTAGGAGCTTCCATGAACTAACTACTCTAAAAAGAAAAACTTTTCATAAAACTTTTAAAAGTAGTGGTGGGATCTTTCTTTATCATCACACTTGACCGCATTGCATGGGTTTATTTACTGGATTGCAATTATGCATTTTGAACTTTCTTAATACTTCTCTTGCATAACCTTTTAGCGAAATATATGAAAATTCCAGTTTAGGACTGCTTCACCTCTAAACCCAAGTAGTATGACATAAGCCCTATGTTTGTCATCTCAAACTCTTGTGACATATCCTTCTTAAAAGCTTCAAACATACTTAGGGTAATTGCTAATAAAAGTTAGGTTATCAACATGAAGACAAATAACAAAAACATCACGATCATGCATCTTAATATATAGAGCATATTCATGAATATTTTGTACAAACCACTGTCTTGGAAATATTTAATAATACGGCTTTTCCATGCTTTTGGAGATTGTTTTAATCTATGCAGAAGGCTTTCTCCAATTTCAAAGCTTTCTCTTCATAACCTTTGACTACAAAACTAATTGGTTGCTCTACATAGACTTGTTATTCAAGATAACCATAGAAAAGTAGATTCTAAGTCTAGTTGATAAATCTTTTACTTCTTGTAAGCAGCTAAAGAAATGAGCAACTGAATTATTTTCATGCGAGCAATTATGAAAAAACTTTTCATAGTCTACACCACATGGTTCTATTTGTATTCTTTAGTGACAAGCCTTGCTTTATATCTATCTACATCTCCATCTGCATTCTTCTTTATTTGTAAACCCATTTGACACCAATGACTTCATAACATTTGGAATGATTAACTAACTCTTAAGTGTAGTTCTTTTCGATTACTTCAATATCTTCTCTCATAGCTTGCTTCAATCTCTATTTTCAATTGCTTTTTCAAAACTTAAAGGTTTAACATCTGTAAAGAGATAAAAAGATCATTCACATCATAGTAATTTCTTTAGTTTTATCATTAAGATTAGTACTGTTCTTTATTATCCAAGGCGTTTCACTTGAACTTTCTAGAGAAGACGATGATGTTGTAGTACTTGGTGAAGTAGTGTCTTGTGCATGTGCTCTAGTTTCTTGATCTTTCTCCTCTTCAAAATATGGGAAGAATTCATGGGTACAATTTTATTAGTCTCCCAATCCCATGTTGCTTCTTTATCAAATTCTAACATCACAACTCACCACAATCTTTTTATTGCATGGATTGTATAATTTGTGACATTTAGAAATCTGATTATAGCCAATAAGCATTTACAATTCATGGGTAGAATTTCTTTAGTCTCCAATCCCATGTTGGTTCTTCATCAAATTCAACATGACTCATCACAATCCTAAAAATCTGAATATAGCCAACAAACATATGTGTCACGACCCAATCCAAGGCTGCAACATGTATTGATGATCCAAGTCTAAATCCACTGATCTAAAATGGTTAACCCAACTTTACTAAGTAGTTAGTAGGTCTAATTTATATATATATCATATTATATCTCAATTATTATCCGATGTGGGATCTTACGATATGCTTTATACTTTAATCATCTAGCTAGGATCTTTCCCAATGAGGCACTCGAACATAATCAATCCTTATGATTATCACAAGGCTTTCTCCCACTCCATACTTCATGTGTAGTTTTGACTTTGACATTCTTTATTGAACACCTGTTAGACAAATAAATTGCACAAGAAACAGCTTCCACCCAAAAGTTTTGTGGCATATTTTTGGCTTTCATCATACTTCTAAGCATATTGAGAATAGTTTTATTCTCTCTCTGCTACTCTTTATTGTGATGATTTAGACATCATTAAAAGCAAGAATTCCATAAGAATTTCAAAAATCATGAAATTTATTTAATGCAAATTTGCCTTATCTATAGGACCTTAAGACTTTAATGTCACATATGAGTAGGGAATTTGGATCTTAATCCATTACTAAAATTGTAGATGTATTTACCAATAAATTATACCTTGTCGCGCAAACAATTATTGAAATTAATTGTAGATAAGCGAAGGGCAAAAACTGGATAAAGGATAGAATAATCCTTCCGTAAGATAATTGGCTTTAGTGCCAATATATAGGGTTGTTTAAAAAATATCTAAAAAAAAAAATTCACTTTTGAAAAAAATGGAAAAGATGTTTTTATTGATAAAAATATCATTTATGATTTCTAAGGTCAAAATATTAAAAAAATAATTATAAACAGTTATTTTACAAAGAAATACAGATACCTATATGCAATTGACATGCTTGGTGACTATTGAGTTTACGATAGATTTATAAAATACAAAATCTCTCAAGTTTCTAATTGTTATTTTCAAATGAGTTTATGAAACTCTATTTATAATAAATATTAATATATTTTAAAGAGGTTAACTAAATTACAGTTAAGATATAATAGATTTAATTGGCAAACTTGGACTCTCTATCAAAATTTAACAATCGCAATGTGCTCTACAGTATGTATCTTAGGCACTATGGTCCAGAGAAGGGTGTGACGAGCGCTAAGGTCAACCCTTACACGGGCTGAGCAAGCGCATAACTTGCTTAGGAGTAGTCTTATCTCTAATATAAATATAATAGTGGCCTTTTTCAAATAATATTTTAAAAGGATATGTTTATTTTAAATAAAATTAAATAACACTTATCGATAATTTATAGAAAATAGATAGCATAAGAGTTGAGAGTTTAGTCTAGTGATTAGTGCAATGTGTTGCGCTATGTTGGTTAGGAGTTTGAATCTCCACTCGAGATCGATTGGAAGAGAAGGATTTTGGTTGGGTTGGCTGCGGATGGTGGCAGTGGTTTTGTCGGAAGGGAAAGTTGGTGGTGGTTGCAACGGCGGCCATGCACAGAAAGGGAAGATAAGAGAGAGTTTTGTTGTTCTTTTATTTTTTGGGCTGCCCAACAAAGAAGATGAAGAAAAATTCAGTTTAGTCCCTAAACTTTCTAAAATAATATAAAATAAATTATGGCAATTTTCAGTTTAACCATTGACTAAAACTATGTCGTTTAAAGCCAAAATGACGTCGTTTTACTAGTGAGAAAACAACATGACGTGTCTGTCGTCAATTTGTAGCCCATGTGCCATTTGATGCTGGCTGGACGGAGGGTGAGAAGATTAATTTTTAAGACATTTCAGGGACTAAAAGGTGCAACTACTTCGTTGAGGAATTAAAAATCACAACTCAACATACATCTGGAGGAAAATATATTATTGGTCCTAAAATGACTAAATAAAACAAGCAGCCCATCCATAACCCATAACTCATTTGTTTGGGTTCTTTAAAAAATGTCATATTCACTAAGACGAAAAAAAATCAACATATAATTTTATTAGCCAAAAAAGCCGTTTATGAACTGTTCGACTCATAATTAAACAAAATTACCAAAAGGATTATTTTTTGGGAGAGATTTAAAAAAAAAAAAGGAGATACGGCCAAACCACACTAAAATTCGGACACTGCTATACTTGTGCTGTTGACAAAGGGTTTAAAACTAACATACATTTAGTATATGATGTTTCAAAATGAATTAAAATTTCTTCGGCTGTCTAAAAGTTTATAATATATTTTTTATGCTCAATTTATAATATGAATATGCTTATAATAAGCTTATAATGAATTTATAATATAAAACTCATTACTCATAACATAAAAAACAACATAAAAACGAAATCTCCAAAGATTTCTGAAATAAAATCAATCAAAATTCACAAGTTCTTCTTCTTTGACATTTTCTTCAACTTGATATATATATATACATAGAAAAATAAAAAAGAATTATCGTTGATGTCGTTTGTTACATATGGCCTACAATTGCAGCAAATTTACCGGAAGAACAATAATGACATAAAGAATTACTGGAACGACGCAACTTTAAATAAACGATTAATCTACAATACATCATTTGAACCAAAACCCAACAAGAAGATCAAGTATTCTCTTTATCACCATAGCTCAATTGATCCAAAACCAACAGAAAGTTTTGCTGTAAAAAACGCAAACCATTGAACATCTATCGTTCTACCTTTCTCAGTTAATTAGCACTCTCATATAAGCTATTCTGAGAAAAAAGCTCTCTCTCCTTAGTTAAAAAAAAAAAACCCCTCAGAATACAGACAATTACTATTTGATACTAGTACCACAATTTAGGAACGTTAAAAAAAAGTACCAAAATTTAAGATGTTATAGGGAAGGGTATGGACCTACACATGCCTAAAAAATTTTGAATTCAAAATTCATCCCAAAATAGTAATTAAATAGATAGCTTATTGATGTAAATAATTAACTTATTGATGTAAATAATGAAGAAATATAAGTAATAATTGTAATTGTCCGTAAAAACTAAAAGAAAAAAAAGGGACCTACAACCAAGTAAAAGAGAAAATGGTTTGAAAATAATTTCAAATGCAAACTTATCTCCTGTATTAATAGAATCCAAAACAATTACATTAGAAATTAATTGTAGAACAACAGTATTTATTTCACTCCACAAAGTTAGAAATGAAACAAAACGCTCGAGTTATAATATGAGCTGCTTGGTTTGCTGACCGCTTAACAAACTTAAAAATCACAAGTTGCTAAATCTGCTACTAGTGGAATATACTATTATAGAACCAAAATAGGTAAAATCAACATTATTTTTCTTCAATGCTTGAATAATCACCAATGCATCAGATTCCGCTTCCATACCTTGATCAAAATTCTTTCCTTTCACCCAACGCAAGGCTTCCCTTATCCCAACGTCTTCTGAAACTAAAGAATTATAAATACCATTCATTTTAAACATTTAACTTAATTATACTTTTAATTTTTAAAAAGATCATATATATATTTTTTTAATTTTAAAAAGGATCATATTCATTTTGTTTATAAAATTTATATAATATGTTTATAATATATTTATTTATATTTGATTTATAATTAAAAAATAACTATTTAAAAATTATTTTTAAAAAATATGACTTTAAAAATGTGACAAAATTTAGATATATGTTTGCGAAAAATTTTAAAAATATGTGAGCTAGCTAAATAAGTTTTTGCTCGACTTGTTTATTAAATGAGCTCAATTTTTAAACTCAAACTCAACTCATTTAATAGAAAAAACTAACTAAAATGAGTATTTAGTGAATAAAGATCCAAATTGTTAGCGAGTGTATTAGATGATTTGAGCCATACTGGCAGTGGTAATGTTAAAACCCCAAAAGAAAAGGGAAAAGAAAGCAGCAGCAAAGCAAAGGTGATGATTCCCGATGGTTGGACTTTGGAGTCCAACTCATGCAGGATAGGTAGGTTGCACTGGAAGGGCGTTGGTCCCACAGACACCACATGTTCAACGGACATATCGGCCAACTCCAACACATCATCAGAGGTTTACTTTTTTGCTTTATCTTTTCTTTTGCGGTTACTTTGTCCCACGTTGCAGACTAGTGGACCCGATGCCGCCATGTACGCCGATGATTGAATTCTAACGTCCGTTACTTACAACTCAACACCACCCCCAACTCTTTCTTTATTTGTTCAACGGATAAAATATTCGGACAGATTGTAACCTTGACCCGGTCCATTTTTTTCTTTTTTCAGAAATAAAAGAAAATATTACTTGTATTATTTATAAATATATTACTTTTTTTTTAGTACTCCTTCCGAAATATATATATATATAATTCATCAGAATAAATTTAACTTATGACCACTTAATAAAACTCCTTCCTATTAACACATGTGTAGATGGAGATTTAAATTTTTTTATTAATAGGCCAGTACAAAATGCATTAATAACTAAGTTAGACCCTTAAATATTAGTAATATATTTTACAATATTTTTTATAAATATTAAGAAAATAGTGTAAAATATCTTTAAAATTATATAAATTTTTTACAAGACTCAAGTATTAGTATATTCAAAATAAATTAATAAAATATACTACCTCCGTTTTCATGAGTTGTTTACATTTCCGTTTTTGGGTGTTTTTTTGAGTTGTTTACATTTTCATTTATAGTAAGTTTTGTAATTGTTTATTAATATTTTTTTATTGGTATTGGTAAAAAAGTAAGTTTTTTAAAGTGTTAGTAATTGTTTATTATTATTTCTGTATTGGTATCGATGAAAAGTGAGTTTGTATTGATATTGGTGAAATAGTGAATGTAAAGAAATGAAAAAAACAGAGGTAGTATTAATTAAAGTAAAAATAAAATTTAGAAAAAGTAAGTATTTTAATTATTGTTAATCATAAATATCTGATTTACGGGTATTCACTTTGATTCGACCTGTAGGACGGGTAAAACCCGCCTGCTACCGAATGAGATGTGATGAGTTATTGGAAAATCTGCTACACACCCAGCTCTATATTATTTTATATTAAAATATATGTATTTTTATTTAAAATGAAAAATTTTATGAAGGAAAAAAAAAACCTGTTGCGTGGCTGATCACAGGACGGGTATGCAAAATATTGAGCGGGTGGGGATGGTTTTGCAAAACACGTCCAGGATCAATCCTATTTGTAGTTATCTTTTTGTTTTTTTGGACTTTTATGTGGAGAGTAGGACGATACAAATAAAATTCTCAATGCTATTGATAATATTGTCTCAGACTATTTGCTCGAAAATATTATCTTAGGATTCAAATATATTGAACAAAATTTTACATAAAAAAATATATATATATTGAGCAAAATTTATTAACTAAATTGACCGTTGCTTTACAAAATTAACTGGAATGACATTAAATTGCTTGAATCAATTTTCAGTAGTTATTTTTCCCTACTATAAAATCTACCTGAAAAATTTGGAGAATACAGTCTTTTTCCAATTTATAATTGATTGACTACTGTATTTCAACTGCAAAAAAAAGAAGTAACTCTTTTGTGTATACTATTTTGAGAAGATGATGAAGTATTGGGAAGAAACTGTAATATTGTTTTGTAAAAGTTGATCCTTGAACATGTGATGGGTCCAAAAATGGGTAGTTATGGGTCCCGACTCCGAACACAGACTACAGATACGAAACATTAGTCCAAGCTGGCTTCTTCACCTTTGACAGGTCGCTTTCATCACTTAACCGTAGGCGTAACCAGTAACCTCCATCCATCACCTCCCACAACTCTTCTACTTCTATATATTACTCCCCTCTTCTCAACGCAACAACCCACAAACCCAAATCCTCTTTCCTTTCTTTTCAATTTCCCTCTCTTTTCCTTTTTCTTCGCATACCAACAATGGCGGATGTTGCCCATGAACAGGTCCCACAACTGGAAGAAGAGGTAGTGGTCGTGGCTGATGTTCCTCAACCTGAGAAAATTACACCAGCTCCATTACCGCCTCCAATGCCTGTGGTTGTTGAGAAAGAAGCACCACCGGTGCCGGAGACTGAGGAGAAAGAACCGTTGAAGCCTAAACAGGTTGAGGAGGAGGCTGTAGAAAGTAAGGTCAGTGGTGATACTGAGACTGATGAGAAAATTCCAGAATCAGTTTCTTTTAAAGAAGAGAGTAATAAAATTGCTGATCTGTTGGAATCTGAAAAGAAAGCTCTTGAAGAGTTCAGGCAATTAGTTCAAGAAGCTCTTAAAAAGCATGAATTTAGTGACGCAAAACAACAACCTCTGCCACAACCGGAGGCTGCGGCCGAGGAAAATAAAGCTGTGAAGAAAGATGAAGTGGTGGTGGAGGAAAAACAAAAACCAGCCGAGGTGGCGGCGGCAAAACCTGAACCTGAAGAAGAAACAGAGAAAACAAAAGATGAAGAAAAGATTGAAATGGTGGACAGTGACGGAGCTGAAGAAGAGAAGGTGGACGACGACGGAGCAAAGACGGTGGAAGCAATAGAAGAGACTATAGTGGCAGTCTCTTCTACTACTACAGCTCCACAAGAACAGAGTATACCAGTGGAGAAAGAACCGGAGACAAAATCTGCTACAACAACAGCAGAAGAGGAACCTAATCAAAACGTTACATCTGTCCAGCCAGCAGAGGAGGTTTCAATCTGGGGGATTCCGCTTCTAGCAGATGACAGAAGCGATGTAATTCTTTTGAAGTTTCTGCGCGCAAGAGATTTCAGGGTGAAAGATGCATTTACAATGCTTAAGAACACAATTAAATGGAGAAAGGAGTTTGGAATTGAGGAATTGATTGAACAAGAACTGGGTGATGATTTAGGGAAAGTGGTATTTATGCATGGTGTTGATAAAGAAGGACACCCTGTATGTTACAATGTGTATGGAGAGTTTCAAAATAAGGAGCTTTACCAAAAGACATTTGTTGATGAAGAAAAGAGAAACAGATTCCTGAGATGGAGAATTCAATTCCTGGAAAGGAGTATTAGGAAATTGGATTTCAGCCCTGGTGGGATTTCAACTATTGTTCAAGTTAATGACTTGAAGAATTCTCCTGGACCTACTAAAAGAGAGCTTAGACAAGCTACCAATCAAGCACTTCAGTTGCTTCAAGACAATTATCCTGAATTTGTAGCAAAACAGGTAAATTTTTTAACCTTCCTCTTAATTTATGGCTCTAATTATGGTTTAATTAACTAATTATTATGTGGGGTGTTGCATTGTAGGTGTTCATAAATGTGCCTTGGTGGTATCTTGCAGTCAATAGAATGATAAGTCCATTTTTAACGCAGAGGACAAGGAGTAAATTTGTGTTTGCAGGTCCTTCCAAATCTGCAGAAACCCTTTTTAGGTAGTAGAAATTGTCCAAAACTGTATATCACATTTCTCTTTCGCACATTTAGTGATGAAATTTGAATTATTTAATTTACTTGTATCTTCATTTTCCCATTGTTTGTAGGTACGTTTCTGCAGAGCAAATACCAGTAAAGTATGGAGGATTGAGTAAAGATGGAGAGTTTAGCCCAGTTGATGCTGTTACTGAAATTACTTTGAAACCAGCAGGCAAACATACTGTTGAATTCCCAGTTTCCGAGGTACTATTTCATTACTTTTTTTTGTCGTTATACTTGTATTCTTACAGAAAAGGAAGAGAATCCAAGGCAAGAAAAATCTTAGAAAACGTGCAGTTTCCTTGGATTCCCTTCTAAAAGAACATGATAGATGTTTTAATGTGAAAATATACCAAAATCCAAATTGAATTGCAATATTTTTGTATTGTAGACATGTGTTCTGAGTTGGGAAGTTCGAGTAGTGGGATGGGAAGTGAAGTACGGGGCAGAATTCGTACCAAGTCAAGAAGAAAGCTACACAGTTATAATTCAAAAAGCAAGAAAAATAAGTGCAAATGAAGAACCAGTTGTCTGCAACAATTTTAAAATTGGGGAACCTGGTAAAGTTGTGTTAACCATTGTCAACCCAAGTTCTAAGAAGAAGAAGCTCCTTTACCGTTTCAAAACTAAGTTATGTTCTGATAATTAGATGGGTTCATCTGGAATTCCATTATTATTGTTATAAATTTTTGGGGTTGATTTTTTTGTATGTCTTTTTTTTTGTCATAAATGAATTAATTTATTTGGTGTCGGGTTTAATGATGATGTTTATTTAGAGGCAACATGATGTTTGGTGGGGGCTCAGAGAAGGGAAGTAAGAAGAATCTTAAGTCATTATGAGCTACCATTACAACTTTTTGTGTGGCCTCATCTCTCTCTATTATTCCATTTTTTTTTTTTTTTTGTAATTAGGCATTTTATATTGGATACATTGGAAAATTACGTTATTTATCTGTTTCTTCATTCATGTTTTAGACTTTTTTGGAGTTTCTAGTACAGTATAAATTAGGGAAAATAATCTATATTATAACACTTCAAATCTAACTTATAAATAAGCCAGACTGAAGTGTCATATGACTTTTTAACTCCGTTAACTCATACAGTTAACTCATACACTTTAATATGAAATACTAAAAATCACCTCAAGTTTTCTTTTATACAAATAACAACTATACATGTGTTTAAATAATTTATTGTTCTAACTTAACTAGTACATGCCAATCTATGATAAATGATAAACACGAGTTTACACCAACGTCTGTTCTTCTGAGAGCTGACCACAAAAATCTCTGACACTCCGATTCTTCTAACTGCGGACCTGTGAGTTACAAAAATGACTCGCTGAGCAACTCCATGCTCAGTGGATACAATAGATATATTTTGTTCACTAAAAGCATTTCACAAATTAATTTATAAGACAGCAGTCTGGAACTGCCGATGATAAATATTTTTCATGTCTTTGAGAAAATGTAAAATATAAATGCGTCGTGCAAATGTTAAATCGGAAATTCAATTATAACATGATATTTTTCTAAAGCCAGTTGACGAATTCATTTCGTGAAAGCATACCATATATAATCATAAGATACAGTTGGCATTTAGCTAAACAGTGCATTTATAAAAATTCCGCATATCTTAAATCACTGAGCATATTTCATGTAATAATTCATTTTTACTCTACTGATCAT
>CATIWJ010181842.1:0-32356 GCA_949640765.1 Croton laevigatus
GAGGACTAATAATTCACATAACCTTTGCTTACACTTCATAACCTTTCACAAGTAATCCAAGCACTTTTAAGTTTCAACGCTTGACGCCTATGTACAAAGTTGCAATAGCAAGTTATTATTAAGATTAAAATTATATACTTGATGCATTGAAATGGTTTTCTTTCTTTAAAATAGAGTAACACTTTATCATTCATTGATTTAAATATTTGACTAAGGAAATACCTTTTTTTTTCATTAAAAAAAAATGAAATATGGTTGTTTAAATTATAACTTCACCATTACTGTTTCATTATGTGAATTATTAGTCAAATATTTAATTGCAAAAATGGCTTATTCACTAAAAAAAGAAAAAAAAGGACGATTTTACTATTATGCCTTTAGTTTTATTAGGAAAAATACAGCTTTTGAGTTTCGCCTATGATTAAGCAGCTACAAGCAACGTATTTGTCCACATAATTGTAAACACGATTCACGAGTCAGGAGGTTGAAGATGATGTTTAAGTGTTATTTTATAAATTTTTAGTTTAGTCCTTAGGAATTTGTAGTTACTTTCAGTTAGGTCCTTTGAGAGGAATTTAATTAATTTACTTATCTATTTTGGCAATAAGATAATGCAACACACCATCATTGTTACTTGTCGAGAATCTATTTGTCCAGGTCGTTGAAACAGTTTAACAAAATCAATCACCACGCCACGTATGCATGCATGAACTACTGCATGGTAAACATTTAAATAGGACAAAAACTATACCAATTTTTTATATAAGGCCTCTCAATAAAGTAATAGTATTATTAAACTTCTAAATTATTTGCATGTTATACAAACAAGTAGTACTTATTTAACATAGTTAACAAGTAGTACTTATTTCATTCAATTCAACAAAAAATCATCTATTTCTTCTTTTCTCTTCTTTCATTTTGCAATGGAGCAAAGGATTGAAATGCTATGAATTGTGTTCTACTCTCTACTTGTGGGAATGAAACCGTTATAGAGGTTTCAAGGCACCCATTGTAAAGCCTAAGAAACCAGGCGGGCTTCCAAAAAAATCCAAAAGAGACCTTAACTCACACTAATATTGGGCTGTTGGAACTGGGTTGGTCTCAACTTGAACAGACCAGAACACATGGGCCTATTATCCGAACCGACCCTGGCATCTTTAGTTTTTTATGATCCTCTCCTTCTTTTTGTCTTCTCTATTCGCTTCTCTTCGCTTGCGTTCGCGAGACATCAAACACACAGGGAACTCTGGTCGAGCCAAATTTGAAGAACTGATCGCGGTATGCCCAAATTTCTTTAAATTTTTACATAATTGTTTCCATACAAAGTAGAAATTTATGGGTTCTTGTTTGTTTGGATAGAATTTTTGAATTAGGTATACATCCAACGTAATATTTTGCTTTTAGGGACTGGGTGTTTGATTTTGTATATTATAATATCCTTCTTGAAAACGGAAAGGGAAAGGAATTGCCTAGCTTGGTAGTGGTTGATATATTTCTGGATTGTGATCCTGTTTCCCTTCTTCGCTCTACATCGTAGAGACAAGAGATTAAACAATTCCTCCAATGTGCAGTTATTGGTAAATACGTAAATACAAGGATTTAGTTAAAAACGACCTTGTCTCAGATTCTTAAACTTATTTAAGAAGTCCGCTTCGACTTTCCTTGCTATCGGTTTGATATTCAATTGAGTTGCTCTGTCTCTCGACCGTGGTCGGTGACCGATTTCATTCAGATCCTATTCTTCTCTTTCGAGTATGTGTTATTAGATTCCACCATTTTTTTTGAAATATGGAGTTATTTGTTGCTATGAGATTCATTAAAGTAAAATTTCTGTTTTGTAGGTAATTGAAGGATAGTTTGTAGCGATGACTACTGCAGCTAGACCCACTTGGGCGCCAGCAAAAGGTGGTAACGAACAAGGTGGCACTCGAATTTTCGGTCCTTCCCAGAAGTACTCATCCAGGGACCTTGCCGCTCATACTACCCTAAAACCTAGGTGGGTGTTTCTCACCTCTGGCCAATTATACATGTGCTTGAATATGTTTGCAATTTGCTTGTCAAATAGCACACACACACTTACCTTTAGATGAATCTGCTAGTTTTTTCTTTTCCTAATTGCTGGTTTCTTACGTGTCTAATTCAAGAACTTGACTATGACCCGGAAGTTTCGATTTCTAAGGGTTGTGAGGCATGACCATATGGATATATTCATATCTTTTTCATGTGAAATGAACTATATGCTATGTTGTCCTAATTCATATGCATTATGGTGCTTCTGTGCTTCATATTAATTGTGAATTTATTTTCCCTTCCTTTGGATGCATTGCAGAAAGGAAGGGCAAGACACACAGGAGGAATTGCAGAAGAGGAACCTCCGCGATGAGCTGGAAGATCGTGAAAGGAGACATTTTTCGTCAAAGGATAGATCTTATAATGGTAATCCTTATTTCTAGTATTGGATTCTGCATTTTTCGTTACAATTTGGTGGTGCTCCATGGTTTGCTGTTATTACTTTTTTTTTTCTTTTCTAACGTAGATCTGCTGTTATTACTTTCTTATTGAAATGTTATGTCTGGCAGATGACAGAGACCGCAGAAGGAGTAATCAACTTCTATTAGAAGGTGAATATACTAACTTCCCATATTTTTATGTCAAATAAACAAGCTCTTTCATCATTATACTAACTGACAAACTATTTACAGGATCAAAGAGAGACGTTGAAGACCGCATCTATCCTCATATTGATGATGCTGATGATTCTGATGGGGAAGTCAACAAGAATGATGAAAGGTTATTATCTATGTGTTAATAATCCAAATTTTATTACAGAATCATCATTTGCTTTATTGTTGAAAATTGAAACCAGTCAAATCTCTAATGAATAGTTTATAATACTTATTGTTATACATCTACTTGTATGTGTTATTGACTGTTCTTATACTGATTAAATGCTTGCACGTTTTATTAATTTTCTCTTATGTAATTTACTGTAACAAGATCAATGTTTGCAATATGCAAGCAGCAGAAGAACCCTTCTGCTATTGCCAATTGAAGAGAACTTAATGTGTGCACATAAACCGAGGTTTATGCATGTTATCCCATAAATTATTAACATTTACAGATTTTGTTGTTATTGTGTATTTTACCTATTCATTAATCATGTGGATGTGATGTGGGTCAGTTCCGTAATAGTTACCTGTTTATTAAGTATCACTTGGCTAATTAATGGCTATGAAAGTACTTGTGAGACGTATACTCTAAACCTTTATCAGTGGAGCTTGTTGCAGTGGAAGCTGTTTATTATTTCCCAATTGATGATGAAGTGCTATTCATGTTTTTCACCTGCAGTAGCAAATTGACTATTTGAATATGTTAGCCTAACGCACCTTCTTTTCCCTTTCAGTAGTGATGATGAAGATGACGATGATGATGGTGAAGATGATACAGAAGCTCTTATGGCTGAGCTAGAAAGAATAAGGAAGGAAAGAGCTGAGGAGAAGCTGCGACAGGTAATTTTTTTTGCTTGGTAGTTAGTAATTGTTGGTCATCGAGTGAGCTTAAATTGGAAAAGCTTAAAGCCTGAATGTTCTGGCCCTAGGTAGTGGAATTCTGCTGTTAATTAGCCAGTAGATTTGGTCACGGAAGCAACTATTAATGTTTATGGTTTTTGTAGGAACAACAAAGGGCAGCTGAAGAGCTTAAAGTTAAAGAGGAGCAGCTTCTTAGAGGAAATCCACTACTTAATAATCCAGCATCTTTTAATGTGAAAAGGAGGTTTGTAACCAAATTATTTGTCTGAGTTCTCTTTGTTCTATAAGCAAGCTAATATTTTTGTAGAAGTTTAATTATAAACTAATTCTCTGTACAACTTTCGATCGTCTCAGGTGGGATGATGATGTGGTGTTTAAGAACCAGGCCAGGGGTGAAACTAAAACTCCTAAACGCTTCATCAATGACACCATCAGAAATGACTTTCACCGAAAATTCCTGCAGAAATATATGAAATAATATGTATAATGAGGTTCACGAGGGTATGCTGAGAAGCTAAAATGGAGTTGAAAGATTATCCAGAACTTGAATCATTGTAGAGTAATACTATTAAATCCGTTGGTTTGAATTGTTGTAATTTAGAATTGGGAGCTTAAGCAAATTTCTAGGTTTAATTGTCAAATATGAGAAATTGTTTGCGAGTGAAGCTTAAGTGCACTTTCATTGGTTTCTTTTACTTGCGATGTTGCAGTCCGCCCATTTGTTGGTTTCCTTCTTTGGTCAATATATGCGAATGAGTCTTTGCTTTGCCCTTTTCTGATCCTATAAATTATGAAGGTATTGATTCTAACGTGAAAAGGACTCTCTGATAATGGTTCATTGTCTCCGCATTTCATATGATCATGATTCCAAATCAGTGGAATTGCAATCTCCAATGCGAGCACAATCAAAATAGAGACCAATTTTCTTGTATTATGTTAAAACCCATATCATAAAATTTAGAAACTTGTAACAATCAAGATTCTCATATAAATATATCAGGTAATCCTTTAACAGGCTACAGCAATAAATTAACGGAAAATGTACAAACTATAAGTGTTAATATACTGCCAACAATCGGGAAAATACAAGATATCCTGTGTCTATTTCTGCGGAAAAAAAAAAAAAAAGGAAAAAGTATAGTTTCAGAATGAGCAAACAAACCATGGGAGTAGAGATTTGCTGGCCGAAAAGCTTTGCTGAGAATGATGGGGTTTTGCTTGAAAAGGATTCGAGTGATATACAACAATTCACAGGTTGCAAACAAAAGAATAGGAATAGGAATACGAAGGAAGCAAGCAGAGGTCATGACTTCACTCTTCATTTATTGGCTTCTTTTTCTCCCAGCACAAATTCACTGTACAAATCTTTAAGACCGATCATAACAGTAGTTATCAATGGCCCCATTATTGCTCCCTGCCACCCAAATCACATTCAGCACAACTCTCAGCTATTTCTTAATATTATATCTTATCTTTTATCATCAGAATTGCACTTCATCCACATCACATTTCAATTTAATAAGGAAAAAAAAAAAAAAAGAGATAAATATAAGCTTTTATAAATGCAATCCAAGGCTTAATATTACATTTAACTTTGTTGCAAAATTACTCTGATTTCAAACTTAGGAGCAATTTTACTGTAAATTGAAATTGGGACATTGGAACCCAGAGACTAGTCCCCTAATGAAACTCACCATTTGAAAAAGGAAAAGAAATATCTTACACAAAAATGGTTATGAAACAATGACTTTTACTAAGGGAAAGTCCCCAATTTTAATTCTAACTAAGATCAGGGAATGTTACCCATAAAAACAATACTTAACATATTTTGACATCCGAATTTCAATCTAGAGTGGAATTGCCACTAAGTTGTGAAATTAGATAAAATTTTGTTACCAAGTCAAAACTGGGATGCTACGCAATACCAGCCTGCAACTAATTATCAAGGACTTATGCATCAGAAGTTTACAGGACTCTCTGAAATTACTGGAGGAGTAACCTTACCAAAGATAAAAACAGTTGACTTTGCTCTAAGCTAATTCCAAAATTTTGACAATTGGCATTTCATGTGCTCTATCAACTAAGTAGCTTATTTAACTCTTGATACACGCACACGGGAGTGCGCACAAAAGCAAGATTTTAGAACTTAGCAGGACTGTATTTTCATCTCTAAGAAATTGGAGTGAAATCCTCAAAATTATTCTAGATTGCAGAATTATATGCATATTCAAACCAAATTGTTGGTTTCTACAATATATGTCAAATCCTTTCAGAACTTAACCTAAGCCAGCCATCAAATAATTTAAACCTTTCAATATTTTAGGACTCTATACTTGAGACGGTCAACCGTGTAATGTCAATTGAACATTTTTAGCGCATGCAAAAGACGCACAGAAAGACCGCTCTATTTTACGATGACAAAATCGGCACATGAGGATTTCAAAATAGCAAAATGAAAACAGCACACCAGGACAGGAACAGGAAGCATGTACCTCAACTGCAGATGGGAACAATGTCATTCCACCAAGGATGCTGAGCCCAGTAAGATACTCATTGTAACCAGGAATATCCTCCTGAATTTCTGATGCACCATAATCCATAAGCACTACGTGAATAATGGAAAAGCTAACAGCTAGCACGTATCTACTTTCCATCACCAGTTGCAAAGTAGCAGGAATCGTTGCAAACCAAGGCGGAAAGATTGGCAACAGTGGACTGAGGAAAGCGAGCACAGTAGATACATATAAGAAATGTATTTTGGCAAGCCTAAATAAAAGCCATGTGAGACATCCCTGGAAAATTGCAATTTCAGCAGTTGCCAAAAGAACTCCTGAAATAGCATTGTCAAGAACTTCAACACATCTAATTCTTGCTGATGTTGGAATGGGAAACATGCAAATTACTTGTTCAGTTACTCCACCGGATTCTGACGTGATTAGATAGTACAAAACCCAAAAGAACACCATTGACTGAGAAAGAAAATTGAAAACCTCTGCTGCACCAGATATGATTGAATTTCCAATAGAAAACATGAACTTAGCACCTCCACCTAAAACAGATGCACTACTCGTAAATATCCGCTGTGACACATCAATCCCTTGAACAGCAAATGCTTTTGCCTTTTCAACAAGATTTTCCTGAGTGATGATCAATTCTCTGAAAATTGCATGCACATCCGTGTAAATCTCACCCCATAGGCGATTACGAACTTTGGTTCTTAAATTCACAAGCTTCTCCGTGTAGGGAGATGGGGTCATCAAAGAAGTTGATTGCACAGAAGAATTAGAGGGAGAACTAATGACAAAATGTTTAATCCCAGTGACAAATTCGGTCATATTGTATTGCGTTGCCAAACTATCTATTTGATCAGAAACCGTTTCATAAAATGCAGTAGTGTACTTATCTACCATTCCAGGAACATCATTATCATCCATCCACTGCTTAATTCCGATCCTCTCTGCATAATTACTCTCTTCCACATGTGATTTCAATGAAATAACTGCATCTTTGCCTTCAACTCCAATTTTATAAGAGAAGAATATCAATCCAACCAAGAACCCCACAATCATTCCCACAATTAACCCAATTGCCACAATAGTTTTCAATTTCTTCAATATCCTTCTTGTGAAAAAAGCACTAATTGCTGAACGCTTAAAGCTAGTACTCCTAAAAGAAGATACAACAGAAAATGTAGAATCTGCAGTTTTGGTACTACACATGAACCCTAAACCAATAATCAACAAAGAACCCAAACCACCAATTGTTTCATAAGTTATCACAAAAACACCAAATGACACTAACCATCTAACCAACTTTGAGAACCCAGTTCTTCTAGTTCTTTTAGGACTCACTCTTTTAGGTTGTCTAAGAGAAACCCTCAAAAGGACCTCCTTAATATCAACAAGTGTACCTACAAAAGCCTTAAAAATGGCGATAGGAACAGCAAAAACAGTCTCAGTGAGGCCTAATCGCAAAGGCTCACTCCAAAATTCAACAAGGGTCTCTTGTATTCCTCTCAAAGGAATTGAACACAAAACAGCCCATTGAAGAGGCCTCCAATACTCTTGCAAAAGCTTACCCACGAAATAAAGAATAAAAAAAGTGAAGGCAAGGCCCGCATGCGCCATGGCTATGTAAAGAGCAAGGCGTACCTGAGGATCACCAGCAAAGGTTGCTTTTTTATCAGGTTCAGCCGATTGCGGCGGCGCGGGGGATGTAGTTGGTGGCGGATTAGGAGGATTTGTGGTGGTGGGTCTGCGAAAAGAACCGGATCTGAACATTTCTTGCCACGGGAGAGTTGAAGATTCTGGCTTTGAATCAGGGTCTGTATAGGGGACTAACTCCATAGCAAATTGCAATATGAAGAACAGAGGAGGAGGAGGAAATCCTGGGTTGACAAGAGAACTCTGCTCTGCTAGTCAGAGAGAGATTGGATTGTCAGATAAATTCTGCATGTGAAAAACAGAGAGGGCATGGTCTGGATAGCCTGGCCAATGGCAGATTGACAAATGGAGGGTAAAATTATTACTCAGGTACTTTAAAAAGAAGCTTTAGATTTTTAATCAAGCCCTGGAGAAGAAACTACAAACATTAATGGTGGTGTCAGTCACTTTTTTGACTCTGTTCAGATTTTGATCGATGATGAGATGGAAGGAAGAGAAGACATTTTTTTTCCCCTTTTTAAAAGGGCATACAAATTGGTTAATGGCAGTTTATTTATTTCTTTTTTATTCTTCAAATTATTATAAGAATCCATTCTTGTGGTGTCAGTCACTGCAAGAATCGATTCCACATTATTATCTACTTCAAATTTCTAATTTTTTTAATTGCATTATTTACTTAATCAGTAACAAAACTGGATTTATCTCAAAAGAAAAATAAAATTAGATAGGTTCATAAAGAAACTATTTCCTGTTAGTGGTTTTTTTTTTTTAATATAGGTATTGTAATATAGAGGGAGAGGAAAAATCTAATTATTTCTAGTAAAATAGTTACACTGTTAACTCATGCGCTAACTCTTTGCGTTTTATTTCCTCTTAGTTATCTACCAATCAAACCAACCTTTTGACCCTTGAACAAATTAAACTTCCATATTGAATTGATTAATTTGATTTTGTAGATTGTACCCTACTTCCAATTAGAAGATGTCCTTTGTCTGTCTTTTGCTACGCAGGGCCACTTTAAATATTGAAGAAAGAAAAAATGCAAAAAAACCCCAATAATTATTTCCATGATTAAGCCATCCAGCGAATTCCAATGTGTAATTTCCTGAATTAACAACCTTTAATTATTGAGTAATTTATTTCAATTTCACTCAAAAAAAAAAAAGGGGGTTTTTTTTTTTTTCATGGTTTTGCTTTCTATTATTGTTCTTGAATTTAGGTGTCCTTTCCATAACAATAATTCTTTTTATTTGACAGTCCGGTTTTCTGGGTTACAATACAAAATTAAACAAGCGTCGACTAGGATAGGATCGCTAAAAAGGGCAAAACTCTCCCACCGTACATAAAATCAAAGATGACATAAATTAATCCTTCTACGAAGACAAAAATATGCAATCATTCTATAACCAAGAGCCATAGCTAGTAGAACCCAAACTTCTTGCAATCCACCATTCAAATTGACTGTATCAAAAGAAGGAGAGCTCTGAAGAGGCCTACATCCTCCTTTGCTTCCACATTCAAATAATTCATCACCATCATATTGCACTTTCAGTAAGAGCCTAAACCCATAATACATAAACGATATGTACTTTAACCACTGCATAAATTTTGGTATGTGCTGAACATAGTAACCTCCGGTAAGAAGAAACAACATTAATATTAACGAAGCAAACATTCCTGCTCTTTTTATGCTCAAACTTGCTGCTCCAAATAGCTCCCCTGCCCCCTTTTTGTCCACCCAAAAACAACATTAATAAGAAGAAGAAAAAAATTGTTTTTGTTTAAACAAAATTAATTAATGAAAAGATTTGATTTTTAAACTTACTTGGCTTGTAATTGCTATTAATAGAATTGTAAGCAATGTGAAGAAGAAACAAGGAACTGTTCTCTTGAAACCAGCCATGAAGTAGAGAATGATCATGAAAAATGTTGGATAAAAGACATGAGCCATCATGTCACATATAGTGCTACAAACATAGTATACACTTAATCTGTACATGTCTGCTTTTCTTTCCTTCACTAAATATATTTTCTCAAATGGGAAAACATATACCGCTCCGAATATTGATGAAGAAGTCCAGAATATGCAAATGTAGAACATCAAACCCACCTGAAAATTTTCTTAATTGGTAATTAAATTGTCATATTAATTCAGAAATGCAATCATTATTAAGAGCTTACTTGATCTCTAAGTTGAGCTTCAGTTCCTGTTTGGGATTGCCACCAAAGAAGGCCTAATAAGATTGCAACACCTAAAGCTTGGCCTAACCTTAGCATATCAAAATAATCTCTACATCTCTCTCTATATGTTCTTTTTAATAGTATCATAAATTGTGCTTGCCAACTTAATGTCCAATCTTTCTTCACTTGTATTGCTAATTGCAGATTTTTGGGCGCCTTTACGTGTTGATGATTCTCTTCCTTCTCTCTTGGCTCCAGCTGAGTTTTGTATTTCAGTTGAAGGTACTAATCATACAGTACAAAAACCAAATATCTAAATAAGAGAGAAGCATTTTTCTGGTAAAAATAAATGAACAAATAAATAAATTTTCTTACTTTGATTACTGCTTTATCAGAATCAGGAGCTCCAGAAACTGCTGATAAATCCTGAGGCACACTTATATCATTTATTTGTCCGGTCGCTAAATCGAGCAAGAATTCTGCAGGGTTCATGGCAATTTGTGGGATGAATCTCAATGAATTAAAATAGTCTATACTATCTCTTGCTTTTCCATAATAAACAGGATTCCCATCCGAGATTAGCAAAAGCTTGTCGAACATGTGGAACATTCTGCTTGAAGGCTGATGAATTGTTGTAATTATAGTCCTTCCTGCCTATATAAAAAAGATTCATTAAAAAACTGTATTCTATTTTTATCAGGAAACTTACTTTGTTCTGTAATATGCATGAAATGAAATGCATATATACCTTAGCTAGTCCCTGAAGAACCTGAAGGAGTCTATTTGCTGTAGTAGAATCTAAACCTGAAGTTGGTTCATCAAGCAATAACAATGAAGGATCAACAAGAATTTCAAATCCAATGCTAGTCCTTTTTCTTTCTCCTCCTGATATTCCTTTAATAAACCCTCCTCCAACTCTCGTGTGCCGACATCTATATATATATAACCAATAAAATTATCTTCAGGATTACGAAATTGCAGGTTCGAATCCGAATTTAATCCTGACCAACCAACAAAAAGTAAAAAATTTTGTACCTTTCAAGGCCTAGCTCCTTTATGATGATCTCTACTCTGGAATATTTCTGTTGTGGGCTCATGTTTTCAGGTATTCTTAAAAATGCAGCAAAAACTAAAGTTTCCTCTACTGTAAGTTGTGGGAATAGCACATCATCTTGTGTCACAAATCCAATCCTGTAACATAAAATTTGTTTCTCTCTTTTAATGAAAAATCAGAATATATTGTTATTCAAAAGTTAATTAGACTAATTAATTACCTTCTCTTAACAGCTGCATTATAAGGAACATCATTATAAGTTATTTTTCCCTTAACATTTTCTGTTAATCTTCCTCCAATTATTTTTAGCAAGGTTGTTTTTCCACTACCAGATGGACCCATTAGAGCAAGTATTTCACCAGGACCAATACTTCCAGTTATACCCTTCAAGATTTTCTTATAGTTATCTTGCTCCAAATTCAGCTGTGAAGATACCTTGGACACAACTGCCTTCACAGGATTTTCAGAAAAAGCTTGGATTTTTCTCACCTTATATACCACATCTTCAAACTGCAAAAACGAAAAATAAAAAATTAAAACTCAGTAGGAAGGGTTTGCTGCTTTAATAGTCCTATCCCGCTCGTCCCGCTCGATTCTGGCAGCGACCAGAAATTGGATGGTTAAATCCAAAAAAAAAATACAAGGATACAAAAACAAAAATATTAATTAAGCAATTTAATTAATAATTATACCTTGAGAAATATGGGAAGAGGAGGATCATTAGTGATATTTAAATTAGTATCATCTCCTATATCAATCTCAGAATACCTATTTCTCAGGTATGCCTGAGACATAAACTCTATGTTGTGATGCATTGGACCCATTGTTGGAGGAGACAATGACATGTCCTCAATTTCATGTTCTGCTATATTTTCCATGTTTTAGCTCAGAAGAAGAATCTGTTATGGGCTGAGCTTGATGAAAATGGATACTGTATATTTGGGGAATTGTGAATCAAGAAAGCTGCAATTTAAATGAATTAACTGTAATTGACCAAAGCCTAAATATTTGCTTGGATATGGGGTTTTGGTTGGTAGGCTGCATGCTTTTCATTGTTCATCTAGTTTGAATACAATCAAGAATTTGGCTTTAATTAGTATTATATTATATGCTACTTTCTTATCTTTTCTTTTGGTAATTAAAAATTTTTTATGCTAATTTATCCAAATGACCATTCCAAGAACATGTAGAAAGGGTCATGTAGCATCTAAAGAATGTTGTTGCTCAAACTTCTCAAAAATTATAAATTTATGTTGCTTTATTACATTTACTTATTTTTCAAGAAGAAAGTACAATAAGCTTATGCATTTCTTTGTTATTTATTGAGATAATGGACAAAATTGATTTTTTAAAATTTAATCCACCGTTGGTAAGATTGGTTTCACTACCACACCCTTATTAAAAATTTATAATTCGATCTAATTATGAATAGAGAAAATACTTAAATTATTAATAATTTTTTCTTTAGCTCAATTTTTATTTTAAATTTTAGACGATTAAAATTTTTGATATTTTGTTCAAATTAAATCAATCAAATCAGCAAAACCAAAGTCCATCAATGCTCTCTGTTAATATATTTCAGAAAGGAAAAAGAAAAGAAATGTGGTAAATTTTCTATTTATTTAAATGTTGCCACGCGGCGGTTAATAATAGGACGAAGAGCCAGTTCAAACCTACACTTATCCTACAGTAACACTTCTGTTCTGCCCAAAGACACCATAGAGAGATCGGTATCTTGCAATCTCAGGAAATCAGAAGAATCACAGTTGACAACGAAACACACACTAAAGAGACTCATCGATCAAAACACAATCTTCGTTAATGGAGGAGTGCGACGACATACTGTTGAATTCGCTCAGAAACGCCGGCGTCACTATCCCAAGCAACTTTGTTTCCACGCCAGACTTGAATCCGGCAACTTTGGTCTCGATCTGCTCTCAGTGTCTTAATCTCCTCGATGAAACTGCGTCGTTCCCTTCATCTTTCCCCGATTCTTTGGTCGATGAATTTAAGATATGTACGGACATCGCCTTAGCTATTAAAAGACTTGGTTTCATTGGAGATATGACCTACTATAAGGTACTAGTTTTTGGATTTTGTTTAGTGTTTGGTTGCTCAGAAAATATAAGAAAGGGGAGAAAATTTTTGTTATTTTGTTTGATTTTTTCTTCTGTTGATTGATTGATAATTGGGAAAGATGTTTGCTTTTTTATGTGGAATCACCTATATTTGAATTTTTTTTCTTGTTAGTTATGAATTATTTCTGCAGTTAATGCAACTAAACAATGTCAAGATAGAAATAAGTTCATTTGGATTGAAAAGAACAAATATTATAAAAGAGTCAGGTGCTTGATAAAAATCAGTTTTTAGGTACCAAAAGAGTAATCAGGCACATTTGCTTACTAGCAAAGGGTAAGGAATAACTGAAGTTTTGAATTTGAGATAAAGTCACAACTGCAGTAAGTAGACCGTTCAATTAAGATTCTCTCAAGACTCTCTCAAGGTAACTTTTAGGGAAAGTTCAGTTCAGATCAGTTAAGTTAATTGAATGATACTCAAATTTAAAGAAGCATAGTGAAAATTAAAGAAAGCAAGAAAGTTCTGCTGTTTATTTCTATATATGAGTTCCTGGGTGAAAGAGTCATTACTCACTTTGCAGTTTAGGGAGTTTGTTTAATTAGGAATGCTTGTTTCCCGGTAGGAAATTTTTTGTTGTTTTATGAGGAGGAGCTATATGGTTGGTTGATTTTTCTCATAAGCTTCAGCATTTTACGACATGAAAGTTCATATTCATTTATGTTAGAACAATCAACCGCCACAATATATGCATACTGCTTCTGTATGATTGTTGTCACATTAGGGAAAACAGCTAACTCGATTAAATATAGAAACAGAAACCTTTTCTAATTTTGATTTTATAAAAATTGGAGTTGTACTGACCTTGTGGCATAGACCATTCCTGTAGGTTGTGAGGATTTAAGTTTTTTCATATGAATTCTCTTTGCATAACTAATGTTTCGGGAAATGGGGAAAAATTTTGTTTTGGACCATATATTTTTCATTCTATATAAACGTTCTTTGCTGAATCTGTTTCCCTTTTTTATATTGCTATTCTTATTCCTTTATAATTATTCTCAGAACAGATTATATGTCTTGCTTGCGGCAGCTCCTGTATCCATCTGAAGAGGACTTGTACAAGTTGGTGAGATTCTTGGTCATGAGGCTTTCGAAGTCATCTAATGTTAAAATTCCTGAGGTGAATAATGTAAAAGGCGCAAAGAAAATAAGTGGGGATGGTTCTACTGATAATTTGGAGGACTGGACTGAGAAGGCTGATAGCAAAGGATTAGATCTTAACCACCAGCAAGAAAAATTGGAAGACCTTAGTTTTCATAATGTATTAGCAGGGGCATCTAATTCTGAGGTTGAAGATGCATCCTATTGTGGGTCAGTGCCACCAAATTTTGTCAAGGACAATGGAAGCCATTTGGCTGCTGAAGAAGCTGAATCAGGAGGGAATACATTTGGAAGAGAAGAAGCCGATGATCAGAACGATGATAAGAATTTTCAGGAAGTGACATCTTCTAGGGTTCATTCATCTGAGGTACATGTTCATTTTGCTTTGTGTTATTATCCACTGTGGCATAATTATGCAAGTTAAGTTGGAAGTAAGATTAAACCTGTGGTTAAGCTGATTTACATTTTTCTTAGACCATCCTGAGCATATTGCCTCAAAAGGATTCAACAGCATAGATTTTGATAGAGGAGAAAAAATTCCTAAACAATATACTTCCAAAGTTACTAAATGAGGTCTGAAATGAAAATGCTGATGATCTTTTTTGCTTTCATTTGTTCCATTAGGTAAGACATGATATTGGAATGTTAGAAAATCAAGAAAAAGTTCTTGTGAAAGAGGTGATTGCAAACACTTCAGAATTGCAGAAGCTTGAAGAGGAGTTTGAGATTTTAATGGCTGCAGCAAATATGGCATTTGATGACCAACAGCCTATAGAATTTCACCTTGAACAGCTTAACCAGCAAGTAGATCTTCGAAAGAATAATATAATGGAATTGGAGTCCCAGTGGTAGGACATTGCTGATATTTTAAGCTGCTTATTTTCATTTCAAGTGAATTCTCTTGACAAGAAATCTTTTGGTTGAACTCACTTCAAACAAAAAAAGAATGATGATGCTAGTGTTGATTTTTTCTCATCCATGTTTTTTCCAGGGAAGCTTTCAGTAAGCCTTTGTATGAGAAAAGGAGGAACCTGGAAGAGACTCTTTATGCAGATGCACCAGAGGCTCAAAAGAAGCTCCAACAGTTAAGGGAAGTTCAGCTGGAAAAACAGTCCATCTTGTCTGAAATTAGGAGGCGGTATGTACATTCAAAACTAGACAATTTGATAAATCATTAATATTATTTATCAATACATTTGCCTATTCAAAAGCAGATACTTTGTTATTCTGTAGGGAGGATGCACATTTAAAAGTTTCTGAAGATCTTAAGAAGCAGCCTAGACAGTCAAGTAGAACATCTTATATAGAACGGGTAAAGGAGATCACCAAAAACAGTCGGAAACAGGATGCTGATGTGGAGCGGATTTTAAAAGAAACCCGAGACCTTCAGCTGGAAAGTAATTCTATCCAAGAACGTCTTCACAGAACCTATGCTGTTTTGGATGAAATAGTATTGAGGTGTTTTTCAGTGTGGGCCTTGAGTATTTCCAAAGAATGATCAATTATTTATTGCATGCTTAACAGAGGTGCATATTTATGCAGGGAAGCAAAGAAGGACCCAGTTGGGCGTCAAGCTTATAGACTCCTCATGAGCATTCACGAGTGCTTTGAACAAATGTCTGAGAAAATACTCACGACAGACAGAGTAAGAAGGGAGATGGATGAATACGAGAAGAAGCTAATGCCTATGACCTCCCGAAGCTTAAATGTTGATAAACTGCAAGCTGATCTTGATGCCATTGTGAAGGAAAATGAGTACCTAAGCATGCAACTCAAAGATAATTAATTAAACCAGCAACTCGTTTTATTTTTTGCCGCTCTTATATTGTTCCTTCATCTGTTGTTCAATATCATAAACCAGCTATAATTGTTTCGTTGAATTCTGAGTTCATACATGATAAAATCATTGTATTCAATTCGTCAAACAGTAGAAACAGATTGTGAATTGTGATCACAGGGTTGAATTGATAAAGAGTTTGCAGGTTTCAAAGGGGGTTTATCTTTTGTTGAACTTTATATGTAAGAAAAGTGAAGGCTAAAGCGTAAAAGCTGACTAATCGAGATCAGTTATGGCATGAATATGACTGTAAGTATAACTGAAATACGAGAATTAGGTGACGAGAACAGAAAATCCCTATGGTAGTTGCAGTGGGGACAGGAGAACTTGCAGGTAATTTAGTTGAAACTTCAATGTATGGGAAGGAGGCGTATCACTTTCTTCATTTCTGACACAAGGGTTTCTTGTTTGTTGGAGCTACTAGTTGGTCGCTCACTCATTCTATGGTGTAGTAGTCTTTTAAGTTTTTGGCTGCTTTTGTAGCAGATCAAGTAATACCGTTTTTAGCAACAAAAACAAATTCGAGATTGATACTCATCAACGGTCAAGATTACATATTGACTCTTTCTATATCTTATAATACATTGATGTTTCCGAAACATTTTTGAAAATAATAATAATAAATACTAATCACTAGTAAAAATGTATTGATGTTTCCTTAACTTCTCCGCAAACCCACATCATCTAAAGTGTTAATATATAACTAGAGACACTAGACAAGCGTATTGTTGGCTCTTGCTAATATATATATACTTGACGATTAAGAGCTTAACGAGCAAATGCAATGTGGCACTCAACAATTGGATATTATTTTTTTCCCTTAATTTCTTAAAATAACTATTCTGAATCTCTCCAATCCATATCTCCCATCCTACCTCCATTTGTTGCAATCTCATATCAAACAACCACCTGTTTTGTGTTCTTCATCTCAACAGTTTACCTTATATGATCATCATTAAAGTTTCTATATTGGCTTTGATAATTATGTGATTAAAAGAAATTATCTTGCAATGGGGTTCATTGAATCGTTATTAAAACATGGTGCAAGAAGATTCATCAAGAGAAAAGATAGCGATGCAGGAGAAACAGGTTTTTTCCTTTTCTGAAAATTAAGAATTTTCTTTTCTTAATCATATAATGAAATACAGTATTCTATTGTCATTCTCTTCATATCTGTTTGATGATTAAGGCATTGTTGTTTTGAATCTGGTAATATTCATTTTTTCATTTTGAACATTCTTATAATTGTTTGTCATTCTGTTCTGCATATTCGAAAAATGTTTTCTTTCCATTCTAATGTACAGTTATATAATGATATAAAAGAGATCAATTTTCGAATCCTGACAACAGTTTTGAAATATATATATATATAATTATCAGGTAAAGCATTGGAAGAACTTAGAAGCTCTCTTTACAGTGAATTTCGAACTTCGGAAGGAGCTAAGAGACAACAGCAAAGGTTTTGTGGACCTGTTGTGGCAATGACCTTCAATTTCATTGTTGCTGTTGGTGTTATTATGACTAACAAATTGGTATGTGCCTTATCAATAATACTCTTATTTCTAGATTACTAATTTTGGTGGAATTGCCAATCAATTCATCAAGACTAATCCCTCGGAGTTTATGGCACCTTCTAATAAAATATTCCCTAAGAATATAATCTGACAACTTATAAATGCAGAGTGTCTTGCCACTGAACATTACAGTTTTTAAGTGCTTATCCTTAATGAAGCAGCAAGTCTAGCTCAACAAGATTGAATTTTCGGCTAATCTTATGTTTATATCTTTAAATATACAGGTGATGGGAAGAATTGGATTCAATTATCCAATCTTTCTGACATTGATCCACTACACAACAGCATGGATTCTTCTTGCCATTTTTAAGAGCTTGTCGATGCTTCCAGTCTCTCCTCCTTCTAAAAGTACTCCTTTCACTTCCCTTTTCTCCTTAGGAGTGGTTATGTCTTTTGCTTCTGGACTTGCCAATGCTAGTCTTAAGCATAACAGGTAATAAATCACACTTCAGCTATGTTCTTAAAAGAAAGCTGTCGCCTTTTTCTCTTATGTGATTTGCTGCTCTTTGCGCAGCATTGGTTTCTATCAAATGGCTAAAATTGCAGTCACTCCTACCATTGTTCTTGCAGAGTTTATTCTTTTCAGGAAAACCATTTCTTATAAAAAGGTCTGCACATATATCATTTCTCGTAAATAAGAAAATGTGGATTTTCAACAACGTTTTTGGAATGAACATATTTGAAATTTTTTTTTTTTTTTGCAGGTACTATCTTTAGGAGTTGTATCAGCAGGAGTAGCTGTTGCAACTGTAACCGATTTACAGTTCAACTTATTTGGTGCTTGCATTGCAATTACATGGATAATTCCAAGTGCAATTAACAAAATTTTGTGGTCAAATCTGCAGCAACAAGCCAATTGGACTGCACTCGCGTAAGTAAAAAATAAAATAATCTACATTTCCCTTATGCATAACAAGATTATCCTGAACACTTTAATTTTAATGATTTTAGGTTGATGTGGAAGACTACGCCGGTGACAATATTGTTCTTGCTAGCCTTAATGCCATGGTTAGATCCACCAGGAGCATTACTGTTCAAGTGGAATCTGCACAACTCATCTGCCATTTTCATTTCAGCTCTTTTAGGATTTCTCTTACAATGGTCTGGTGCTTTGGCTCTCGGGTAAGTCTCTAATCATTATAGTTATTAATATTAGTCTTTTATTTTAAGGATATTGTAATAAGCTATTTATGGTTATTATGCAGGGCAACATCAGCAACATCTCATGTGGTATTGGGGCAATTCAAGACATGTGTAATTCTATTGGGTGGGTATTTTTTGTTCAATTCGGATCCGGGTTTTGTTAGCATTGGAGGAGCTCTTGTAGCTCTTGGTGGAATGTCAACCTACACTACACTTAATTTACAAGATTCTCGTGAAAATTTGAATAACCAGATTCAAAAGCAAGCCCTACCTTTATCGAAATCAACTGAAGATACTGCCAGTTCAAATCCTAATGCAAGTGTTGCGTAGCTAGGAGTTGTACTTTATTCTTCTTATAGAATAATAGGAATTTTGATTTTATCAAAGAAAACTTTGTACAGGAGATTATTTAGTTAAATTTCATATCAGCAATGCTAGATTTGTTAGATTTTTCTGTCAAATTCTACTTTTGATATTGTGGATCATAAGTGAGATTGAAATGGATAGAGAATGATTAGAGCAAAATTTTTCAAATTTTACAAAAAACTGAATTTACAAATTATTTATGGTTTTCTTTTAATTAAAGGTAAGTAGGAGAAAAAACTGGAGATAGTATAGGCATTAGTAGGGCATCTGAAGTTAAAACTCAATAAAGAAAATATAATCAAATGGACTGCATATTGCATCTTATTATATCAAAAAGAATAAATGGAATTTTGATTCCAGGAAATCATAGATTACAGTAAACCAAAATAAAATTATTAAGAGGAAAATGAACACGAATCTGATGGCAGTAGGCAGTACTACAAGCCAATAAACATGATTCTGATTGGCTGCTGAGGGAGTCGACAGAAAATGCAGTAGGAAGTAGTGCAGCCTAAGATCAGATGACACACATTCTGCTCATCTGTTGGACAAAGGCAATCCTCTTGCATTGTTGATTTGCAGTCTAAGCAGCAATCGCAGCTCACTTTATAATTCTTCTGGAGATTCTTGTTGCTAAGATGATTTTTGTTGCTCTGATGATTCTTGTTGCTGAGATGATTGATGTTCGTGAGATTCTTGTTGCTCAGCTGACTCTCTTGTTCTGGAGATCCTTGTCCTGTTGCTCAGGTGACTTTCTTGTTCTGGAGATCCTTGTCTTGTTGCTCAAATGATTCTTGTTCTGGAGATTCACTCTGCAGTTGATGAAATACTTAGGCTGGGCTGTTGCAACCAATTCATTCAAAACAAAAACTCATGACCAACTCAAAAATAAATCAAATGAAAGTGTATCCACAGCAAACAATATGATTACATCTACTGGTTCACCCACATCAACCTTCCAACATTTTTCAACTTGCAATCCAAACCCACAATTGAGGTTATCCTCAAATTGGAAATTATGCAACTTTCAATCATCCATAGTTACTAGTAAACATACATGTTCCTAACACAGCACAAAATCAAAAAACCCTAAACTTTTTTATCATTTACATCGGTATCAACAATTTCTGCATTGGTGAAACAAAACTTGCATAACAATTTTGCATTACAAAAACCTATGAAAAATTAATGTAGCAATCAATTAAATCAAGAAGAGGTTACCGATTAGTTCATATCGGAGTTGCTCTAGGCATCAGATAGCGACAAATAGGACACGTATTGCTTCTCTTCAACCACTGATCGATGCAGTTCTGATGGTAGAGGTGAGAGCAAGGCGTCCGCACAGCTTCTGATCCCATGGGAAGTTGCTCAAGGCACACTGGACACACTCCTGGTTCTTTAGTTTTAACCTTCTCCAGTTTCTCAATAGCGGCGGTGGTTTCCGTCGTCGGTGAATCTTCAATCTCGGCCGCAATTCCCAAATCATAATCGTCCTCGTAACCCATCAGTAGCAACATCGGTACTTCCGAAGAAAAAGCAGCAGAGGAATCCGATGTAAAACGACGAAGATCTTCGCCGAGAAAAGATTCAAATTGATCGTCGTCCCCGAACATAAAAGTGGAGAGCAGCTCCGGAGGAACAAAAGACAAATCCATGGTGACGTTGATCAGCAACAAACCAGAGAAGAATGCAAGGCAAATCAGTAAGAAACAAGAGAAGTGCAAGCAAAGGGTTTAGAGTAAACTGTGCCGGCAAAGATTATAGGGTTTGTTAATCCAAACCCTTTTGGGATTGGGATTGAATAATCTGAATTCCTATAACCAAAATCAATTGCAAGGATTTTTTAAAAAACAAAAAAAGCTATTGCAAAGAAATATCATTGTTTTGGCGCGTAGGATGATAATTAAAGTTGAAACGAACCGCTCAGATAGGTCCAATCAAACCGTTCTCCACCCCTGCATCGGATCGATCGGTCTCAACTGGTTTAAATGGGTTGGCTTAGTTAACTAACATAACCGTAGCCGCCGAAAAGAAAAAACTCAGTCACTAACCACATCGCACTTGGGGAGTGACTTCCCATTCTTATCCTTGTAAAGCGTTTGAATTTTTATTACAATGTCGAATGCTTAAATAAGCTATTTACTTAATTCCTTTATATTATATTTTTCTTTTTTTATCCACAAATTAAGTTTTTAGTACCTCTGACCTCATGCTAGAGAAATGCATCACTTTAACCATTTGATTTAAATATTTTTTACTTTTTTATATTATATTAATATAATTATAATTTAAATCTTATAAATAGATTATAAAATTTTATCTTAAAAAAATAGATAATAAAAATTGTATACTTTCAGAAATTTAAAATTGAAATAATTTTTATTGAACCAAAAAAAATTATGGTGTAGCTTCAAACTTCAACTAGTTAATATGTCGCACTCAAAATTTACGTAACCTTTAAAATATGCGAAGATAAATAAATTATTTAATTAAAAATTACTTTGTTTAAAATTTGTCTTAATTAATGAAATATTACATATAAATTCTAATAATAATAATAATAATAAATTTATTTTAAATAAATTTTACAAATTTTCATTAAATTCAATAATAAAGTCCATATTTGTATTGTTCACTTGGAAAGAGCTTACGATTTAATTATGTAGAAATTTAATTTTATGTAACTGGTCACAATTAAAATCAAATTCTGTGTCAAAATAAAATCAAATTCATATTCTCAAAAAACAAAAAAAAAAAAAATCAATTTTCGCTTTACTTGAACAAAAACAAATTTAAGACCAGAATGCCCTCAAGATAGTATACTTTAACAAACTACCTAAAATATCCTGGTTACGATATTTTGATGACTAAAATACCTTTATAATAATATTTATAATTTCAAATTTATTGAACTGAATTGGAATTTGCATTTTAAATCATGTTAAGTAAATATTGAAATTCATTCCCAATAAATTATAAATATGAATTCATTCTAAATAAATTCCACAAACAAAGAGTAAAATTAAATTCAAGTTAATAACAGAAAAAGTTGGTGATCAATTTTATGAAGTGCTGCTGTAGATTTTGTAGTATACAACTTTTTTTAGTGTGGATCATAAGAAAGATTGAAATAGAGTTTTCATTCAATGTTAGTATATATGTATGAGAAAAGAAATATTTGGGCATTGGCAAGACAACCAAAGTTAAAAATCAGTAAAGAAAATATAATGAAATGGATTGAATATTAATTAAAATCTTATTGTATAAAAAATAATGAATGGAATTTTGCTTCCATGAACTCTCAGATTACAGTAAACCAAATTTAGCACAAACTGCTAAGAAAGAAAAATAGAGTTAATGTAAGAGGAAAGTTAAGTCTTGTTGCTGAGATGATTCGCATTCTGGAGATTGCTGTTGCTTTGCCGTGATGATTCTTGTTGCTCAAATGTTTCTTGCTCTGGAGATTCTTGTTGCTCAGATGAGATGATCAACTTTGCTGCAGATGAAATAGACTGGATTGCTGCAACCAATTTATTCAAAATAAACTCCAAAATCAAACCAAATCAATAAGGAATGGATTGAATATCACAAATTATTATATCCAACAGAATGAAGGGAATTTTGCTTCCATGAAATCTTAGATTATAGTAAACCAAATTGGCACTATAAACTGGAATTAATAGTCCATTAATTGAAAATGATAGCCACTTCTGGCAATGGATTTAGTAGAATACAGTAGCCTGAATAAAGGTGTGGGAGAAAATCCCGCAAGGCAATTCTCTTGCATTGTTGATTAGATTTGCAAAATAAGCAGCAATTAATCCCCCCGCTCACCATGTACCTGTTCAGGAGATTCTTGTTGTTCGAATGATTCTTGTTGCTCAAATGATTCTATTGTTCCGGAGATTTCTTGTTGCTCATATGAGATCATCACTTTGCAGTTGATGAAACCTTAGACTGGATTGCTGCAACCAATTTATTCAAAACTAAAACTAATGATCAACTCCAAAGAAAAATGTAATCAATGTCCATATTAATGTACCAATCCCACAAAAAGCTACAACTTCTTTGAAATTGCATTAATGTAATTTTAGGGTAATTGTTAAACTGGAAATTATGTAACTTTCAATCATCCATGGTTAATAATAAACATAAATGTTTGAACAAATCAGTATCAACAATTTCTGCATTATTGCTGATATACAATATGTTTGTGTTGTACTAACAATTTTGCATAACATGAAGCTATGAAAAATTAATAAAGAAATCAATTAATCAAGAAAAGCCTACCAATTAGTTTATGAAGCAGTTGCTCTAGGCATCTGATAGCGACAAATAGGGCATGTGTTACTTTTCTTCAACCACTGATCGATGCAGTTTTGATGGTAGCGGTGAGAGCAAGGCATCCGCACAGCTTCTGAACCCACGGGAAGTTGCTCAAGGCACACCGCACATACCAAATCCTCTGGTTCTTTGATTCTAACCTTTTCCAGTTTCTCAATCGGGGTTGTTGCCGTCGGTGTCTCTTCAATCTCCGCTGCCATGTCCAAATCGTAATCATCGTCGTAGCCCATCAGTAGCCACCTCGGTACTTCCGAAGAAGAAGAAACAAAGGAATCCGACGTAAAACGACGAAGATCTTCGCCTAAAAAAGATTCAAATTCATCGTCGTCTCCGAACATAAAAGTGGACAGCAGTTCCGGAGGAACAAAAGACAAATCCATTGTTGATGGTGATTAGCAAAAAACAAGAGAAGAAGTGAGAAAGCGAAGAGTAGGGTGAAATGTGAAGTGAAGGTGATGATTTTGGATTTAGGGTTTCGGGATTCAATAGTCTGAATTCCTTCAATTGCAAGGAAATATCTTTGTTTTGGCGCGAGATGAAAGACGATTAAAGGTTGAACCGAACAGCTCAGTTAGGTCTAATCAAAATCAATTCGATTAATTCTCTGCAAACCGATCGCTCTCAACTGGTTTAGAAGGGTTAGTTAAACCGTAGCCGCCGCAAAAAATAAAAAGAACTGCTCATATCCAATCCACATCTGTGGATTTTTAAATTTTCAAAACGTTTTCAAAAAATTTCCAGGCTTATCTTATCCCTATAACAAGTGTTTGAAGCCGTTAAAAGAAAATTATGTCAAGAAAAATAAAATTCTTTTCTTTTTTTTGACAAATTTTCAATTATTCAGTTTGAATTTTTTTTTAAAATTAATTCTCAAGTAATCAAACAAAATTATTATTATAATTTAAAAATTATAAACAGATCATAAAAATTATTTTTTCTTCCAAGATTTTTAAAAATGCAAAAATTATGACATAGACTCAATTAATGAATAAGTTACGCTCAAAATTTAGCCTAACACAAAAAAATTCTCTTCAACTTTGGTTGTGAGTTGCCACTCTAACTTTGCAAAAGACCATTAATGCACCTGAACTCTCATTTTTGTTAATTATTTGACATTTCTTCACGATGGTAAGGGCTCACATGTATACACTCACTTGTGAGAGAGTGTGATACAAATGTGAAAGCGGAATTAGATTTCTTGAAAAAGTTGGATCACAAATCCGTATAATGATGTTGCCGCAATTTCTGCCAAAGTTAGAGATATGCAATTTAGGAGATTTTTGGGCCTAATTTTATTGGAAACAGGCCAACGATCAAAATTCATTAACTTTGACCATGATGTCTGTTGCCATTGGGCTAAAATTCCGGGCCTCCAAATTGGCGATTTTTGACTTTTGACTAAGCTTTATTTTTCAAATTTTATTTCCTCTTTAATTTTGGATTAGGATTTCGTTATTTTTACTATTTATATGTAAATTTGAGACATTGGAGAGCAGTTTTTAATGTTTTTAGACCCTAATATTATTTCTTCTACCTAATTCTAGTATACTTTCGAATCAATAGATTTTAGAAACTATTAACAGAAATTAATCGTGATTAATCAACAGTTTATATATCTATTTTGTTTTTAATACTTCCGCTACGTCAGAGTGATACTTTAATATAAGTGTTTTACATGGCTCAATCGGTTATATATTTTAGTAGCTGGCCACTTTGAAATCAAATCCCCATTTTCTGGCTATGAAATGTTAGAGTTAAGACGTTAGGTAAAAAAATATTGTTAAAAATTTGGGTGAAAGACTGTATTTTTCAAAGCTTGTTTATTGGGGGAAAGATTGAGCAGTGGTAAACGGATGGAAGACAAGGATAGAAGCTGGCGGTTCAAAAGACATATATGGAAGTGGGTTTATGTATTGAAAAACCTTTACTCGATAATTATATAATTTTCCTTAACTTGAAACTTATTCCCTTCATTTATTATTTCAGTATTATTTGAAAAACAATTAAGTTTTTACTGACCCAAAAAAAAAAGGGATGGAAGTCTAGATCTACATCAGAACAAAAAGATAAGAACCTTGTTATAGGAACTCATTTTAGGATTTTTGGATACAGGGAGTGATCTAACATGGACCCAATACCTTCCTTGCTATCCACAAGATGCTCCTATATTTACTCCAGCAGCTTCGTCTTCATTTAGACCATGTGAAGCTCTGGACAATTCTAAATTTAGTGGAAAATTTTTGCTCATGAACATTTTACAATAGGAGGTGTAACAATGGATAATGGTTTTTTTTGGTCGTGTACGTAAGGCACATGGAGGTTATAACCCAAGGTATGGTTGGGTTCGACATAGAGGCATTTCTCTAGTTTCTTATTTAAGCATTAGACACTTAGTTGAGGGATTGTTTAGTTCCATTTATCTCTGAACGTTCAGGCACTTTGACTTTAGGGAAAAAATAAACTCTTTACAAGAGGAGTCGTCCTATCAACACCATTAATCATGGAAGACGTTGCCATATCGGGTCTTATTTTGCAAGACTAGTGGCAATACTTTTTGGTTCAAAATATAATGTCCCATGGTGAAGGAAACATAATTATAAATTCTGGAATTGTGAGCAATTCTTCGTGCTCTTTCTTAATCATTTTCAACGAGGCCAAACGTGCTGTTAGGAGTTTTATGCGGTTGTTTTGATATCATCCAGTTGATATTATTTTCAATTTTAGATTTGCGAATTCCTAGTAACCATTTTTTACTTTATGTTGCCGAAACTATTGCTTGCTTGCCTTTCAAGCCTAATGCTCAATTTGGAAGTTTAATTTTTATGTACAGTATGATCTTAATGCCAAAATGTTGTCTTTTCTTCCATATGACTGTGTACAAGAACAAATCAGACATAGCTTATGTTTTGATTTTTTAATATTAAATAAACTCTTTTATTAAGCAAAAATTAAGATACAAAGAAATTAAGTTTATGAATTGTTTATTAGAAATTTAATTATTTTATATAATAATTTATTTTTTCAAATTCATTTAATTAAATAATGATGTCAATTCATTAAAAAATATTTTATAAAACCATAAATAATTATATAGGAGCTAAGTTACATTATTACTTAAAAAAGTTTGTCACTTTCTATAAAAATTAAAATATTTACCTCGACCAGATCCATGAGGCATAGACGGATGTAGGTAGGTGTACTTAGTAGCACGTATACCAGTGATTTTGGAGAAAATTTTTAAAAGTTTCCAAAAAAAATAAATAAATAAATAAAACGTCAACCTTAGAAATTTAGCAAGCAAACAAAAAATTGATGCAACTTGTACGAGAGACACTCACTTGAGTTTTAGAAATTCTCCTCCAATTGTTCAAAGAATCTAGTGGGCCAAGAGCAAGAGGTGTTGATTTTAGCCATAAAGAATAAGAAGTGGTGGTTGGAAGACATTGAAGCTTGAGGTTCCTATTTGTTTTTTCAAGTAATTTAAAATTGATTTGCAATTGAAAAAATTATTGTTAGTTTGTTAGTGTTTTTATGTAGATGAGGTTTGTATTTTATTATTTTTGTTTTGGATTCAACAATAAATAAGGTATTTTAATGATTTAGTAAAGGGTATAGTGAAAACCCTTAAAATACTAATTGTTTATGTCTCTGTTAGGGTTATGTTAAGGTTAGTGTTCTTGTTTAATTATTTACTACTAATCGTGCATTTTGATGAAAATTTATGCAATTAAATATTGCAATTATTTAAGTAATCCATGATTAAATAAAAAGCAAACATAATTCCTAATTGAATGACTATTTTAAGGTTTGTACACTCCTTCCATAGAAACCACATATTTAATACATTAGGGTCTAATTAAACATAGTATATTTTCAGAATTATGAAGCGAATGCAAGAGAATGATATTTCTAGCTATTTTGCAAAAAATGTTTGTAGAGATAACTTTACTCCAAATTTTACCCCTACTAATTAAAACCCGACACATTCTTTTTCGTCAAATGTAAGTCTTGATTCAATTGTAAAACAGTTCCAAAATATGAGGACTCGGAGAAAATAATTGTAACTTTTTAAGTACTTTTTAACTTATTATTCTATTTTATTTGACTTTTGAAATACAACAGTTTATGGCCTTTATAAATGTTTCTATATTTTTTAAAAATTATCTTGGATAGAAAGCAATCGTAGCTTTTTAAGTACTTTTTAACTTGTTATTCTATTTTATTTGACTTTTGAAATACAATAGTTTATGGCCTTTATAAATATTTCGATATTTTTTGAAAATTATCTTGGATACTATATATGTTGATATGTTGGTGCTACGGGTCCTGGATCCACCACTGCCATTAGGGGTGTTCAAATTGGATAATCCGATCCGATCCGAAATTTTGGATAGCCGAAAAATCGGATTGAGGAAAATACCGATCCGAAAAAATCGGATAGCCGAAATTTCGGATATCTGATTTTAATTATTTTTTATTACTTTTTTTAAATTAAAAATCGGATATCCGATCCAAATTATTCGAAAATTTTCATTTTTTTATTTTTTATTACAAATCGGATAGGATCGGATATCCGAAATTCAAAAATTTCCAATCCGAAAATTTTCGGATATCTGAAACTTTAAAAATCGGATCGGATATCCTATTTTTCAGATCGGATCAGTCGAATCGAATTATTTTGAACAGCCCTAACTGCCATGGGGGATCTCATGGACTAAGAATCAAAAAGTTTTTGTTTTCAACCTTTTCCTTTTTTTTTTAGTGAAAGTCATGAATACCCTATTTACACTTAAAATTTATTTTTACCCTTATATCCTATTGGCTTGATCTATTGGACTAGATTTATGATAGAATTTTCCTGTAGAACATAATTATTTTAAAAGCACTTATTTAAAAAAAAAAAAACTTTTTTAGTTGGAAGTGTTAGAAACAAATCAGCTCATGAACTATGACCGAATAATGAATTTGCAATTCAAAATCGAACCTCAAGCATAATTTGATTTTGGTTCCCCTTTGTTGAATTGTGAATATGGTCAAATGTAGCTTTAGAGCATGACTAATGTCCGATGTCAATGTTTGCCTATTCTGGATATTCTTGTTATCCAAATGTTTCTAAGGATTTTGTTTGCTTAAATGATGTGACACCCTAATTTTTAAATGTTGATTTTAAATTAAAAATGACTAATTTAGCAATAATTTTTAAGAGCATTTTGGTCATTTTGACCATTGGAAATTTTAGATGCGGAATTAGGTTTCAAAATATTGAGATTTGGAATCTAGACTCCGAGATGAATAATTTAAGTATAAATTTTTATAGAGTTTTGTTACGAGTGTGATTTTTAAGACACCAATAAAAGACAGTGGAACCATAAATCAAAATTTAGCCCAGTAAAATTTGACATAAATTGTAGAAATAGTGGAGGGCAATTTAGTCATTTTGGTTAAAAATATTTTTAACAAATAATTTAAAAAAATAAATAAATAATAAGTAAAAAAAAAAGGTTGAATTAGAAAGAAAGTGAGAGAGCCCACCATAGCAGATTTTGATGAAAATATTGTGGAAAAATTTGGAAACAAACAAAGGAAGAAAAGAAAATGTGGTTAGTTTTGTTGGTTGTTGATAATGGAGGAAAAAGAAGTAGTAGAAGATGGTTAGATAGGAAGCAACGGAAAGAACAGAGGGGAAACAGAAAGAAAAGAAAAAGAAGAAAAACGTGAACCGTAAGAAGAAAAAGTAGAATAAAACAAAAGTGTCAGCTAACCAACCTTTGAATTGTGGTAGATAGGAGATGCAAATAATAGAGGGATTTGAGATATTAAAAAGAATGCAGTAGAAAGAGGGGAAAAGGAAAACGAAGGAAAAATAAGTAGAAATGTGAGGGATTTAAATAAATTTTACTATCCTTTATCAATTTTTGAAAATAAGACCACAAATCCACTTCTGGAAGTTTAGTGATCATTTTAGAGCCTAGAAGTGCCACAACCGACGTCGAAATCATGAGTTCCGATTGGGTTAACCGAAAAATTGAAACTCTAACCCGGAATATTCAAGCTCCATTTTCTCTTAAACTAGTAATTGTCCGTCGGTTATGAAGCTGGAAATAGACCAGCGACACCGAGAGGAAGAGATCGATGCTTGGTTGGCCACTTATCGTCGCCGGAGTCGTGAATGGACATCGGATCTAGTCTGGATCGTCGTGACCCGCTTCAGACACAACCGGGATAAGAAAAATATATAAAACGGTGGTTTCTGGTGCCTTATATTTTTGTGTCTCAATTTTCCGGTGCCTTACATTTTTTACCACAAAAGTTTCATTTTCTTTTCAATCAGGTCCTTCCGCTTATATTTTCTTTAGGTATTGACCCTTAAAACTTATTTTATCTTTTCAATTTCAACCAAACAGTTTATTAAATGATAAATTGAGTTTATTTTTGAGATTTAATAATTTTGGGGCATTAATAAATTAATTAAATGCCAAGATTAAATTAAAAAGATTTCAAATAAATATTAGAAACTGAGTTTGTAAGAAAATATTATAAAATAAATATTTGATGGGTTAATTAGTGGAAAATCTTAAATTAATATTAAATATTATAATAACTTATTTAAAATATAAGGACAACAAGATCAAGTTTAAAATAATTGTAAAATGAGTTGAATTTATTTATTCGATAGAAAATTTATTGGATAACAATTATTAAATATTTATTTGGACAGTTGGATCATTAATTAAGAGTTAATTTAATAATTAATCAAAAATTCAAATAAGTAAAATAATAATAATTCACAATGAAAAAATGAATACCAAGATTTGGACAAATTCCTTATGATTTCGAATATGGACAATGATAGGACAAAAGACAGTCCGTGGACATAAAGAATAAGGATCCGAAAACTTAAGAAGACCGAGGTTTGATACTTTAACTTTGAAAAACTCTATTTTATTTTCTGCATGTTATTTATGTTTTTACATTAAATAATTGTTTGAATTACTTTGATAGAATAATTGTTGTGATTTATTTGTGGTTTAATTTATTAAGTTATATATATATATGTCGAAATTGAATATTTAATGGAGATTTTTATTTAATAGACCAAACCACTCAAGTGGTTTCGGTGAAAATAATATTTTCGAAACCAATAAATTTTAAGCATTTCACTTAAATGAAAGTATTGGTTATTATTTTTAATTAAGAATATAATTTTTGAGAAATTTAAAATTACATATAAATATAGAATTGGGTAATTGCAATTTATAACTAAAGTATTTAAGGGGTCAAGCTATTTTTGAAATATTAAATAAAAGTGATATTTTTATTAAATCAATGACTTAAATATAAATATTTTTATACCGAAAATGAATGTTTTCGGAAATTAAGTATTTAATAGGATTTAAATTTATTTTGGAAAAAAAAAAGTACCATAAATAATTTAGAAGTAATTTTACAAGAGATTTATAAAAAAAATAAATAAATAATAATAATAAATATTTGATTTAAGAAAATATTAATTTTGAGATGAAAGTGTTATTGACAAAGAAATACAGTAAATTTGAAATAAGTAAAATTTCAATATTAAAGTGCAGTATATTTTTAGTATAGATTTTATTAATAAAAAATATAATATATTTATGATAAAAGTATTTTCAACAAACAATATAAATTCATTTTGATGGAAAGTATTTATTTTAAAAATATGACGAAAATACTATTTGATTCAATTCATGAATTTCGAAATATATACCTATGACGAATATGTTAATGAAAATATTAATTTTGAGATGAATTGTGATGTGATTATTTTTGGAAGAAATGTAATATGATTTAGAATTTAGTAAATGAGGAAATATCTTATTTGTGATTAAACTGTGACTTCGGAAAAAATAATTATTTTGCTCTATTTTGGTTAAGTTGAACTAGTGTGATAAGGGTATGATGCATCATATACTAAGCAATACTGCGAACAACCAAGTTTAGATTTTTGATACTCCAGTTATGGCTGAGAGACTTCAAAATAGACTTTGGGTACTCCAGCTACGGCTGAAAGAAATACAGACTTGAATGATTTGAATACGGCCGTTAAAATCAGATTTGAATTCGGTCAAAAATAGGATGCTCCGGTTACGGCCTAGAGTAATCCGAGACTCCAAAAATAAATATAGTAGCTTTATTCAAACGTTCACCTAAATGCCTAGTAGAGCTATCCACACTGCAAATTAGAATAAAATTATTTTACTTGGCTTACTTAAAATTTTATTTGGCTTACTTAAAATTTTATTTAAAGCAATTGTTTTGGTTTATTAATGTTTTATAAAAGATGATTTATTTGACATATTTATTATTTCATATAAATTGAATTATTTATCTGGTTATTGTAATACTCTTATTTGAAGTGCATTTATATTTTGATTATTGCATGTATTTTCAAATATTTTTGCTTTTCAATAGTTAAAGTATCCACTGAGCGTAATCGCTTAACAAATTTGGTTAATTCTGAACTTATAGATCTCCGAAAGATGTGAAAAAAAACAGAAATTGTCAAATAGCATCAGGGTCCGAAGAACTTAGATTGACATATACTGTGAATTTGAAGTCAGTACAAGCCAAGTTAGAATAGAAGAGAAAAAAAATGTACCCATATTTTATAATTAAATTTAGATTATGATCTGTATACCATGTAATATGTAATGTGGCACAAATGAGTTCAACCATAAACGGTCAGATTAAAGGGTGTTATAAATGATGCTTATTTTGTGGATTCTTATGTCTCAGATGACTCTTATTCGAGAGATTCTTATTGCTCAGATGAAATGGTTTTCTTTGCATATGATGATGAAACACTAAAACTAGATTGCTACAAGCAATTTGTTTAAAACAAACAAAAACTCAAAACCAACTCGAAAGATAAATAAATTTATTGAAATTTC
>CATIWJ010181880.1:0-12820 GCA_949640765.1 Croton laevigatus
ATATTTATACTTGGTTTAATATTTTATTATTTAACTAGGGTAAATTTTAAATTTACCATTTTACCGTATTTTACCCCGTGTGGTAAAAATTAACCGATTTGCAAATTATTCAATTTAATTATTTTCTAAACATTTAATTAAAATAATCTTCTTAAAATATTTCATTACTAAGATTTATTATAATTCATTTTTCATTTAATCTAATATTTTTGGTAAACTACAATTTGATCCTTTAAGTTATTCTTGCTATCCAAGAATTATTATTTTTAGGATGTTACATTACAACTTCAGTGTATTGAAGATATCTTGAAGAACCTTGTAGTTCTGAATCATTTCATATTCATTTTTTGCATTGAAATTGACCTTCTGCATAAGCATCATCGTTAGGGTAGCAGAGTTAACAAAACAAGATTCACGCAAAAAAAAAAAAAAAAAGTCACCAATAAGGAGTAGCAAAGCTCTAATGAAGAAGACAATGAAGCTTCGTTTGCATGGTAACGACAAGCCTTTCGGCAAGGAGCATCTTGTTTGGTAAGAGTGAGACCTAAAGAAAAAGTGATAGTGATATTATTAGGGTTTTTGCAAGTTTTTTTAATTGAAAGAGGCAAACAGTTTTGATGTTTGTCTGATTGAAAGAAGAAGAAGAAGAAGAGATTGATGGAAGTGGGTGGGTCCGATCAGAAGAAGAAGAAGAAGAAAAAGATGTGGACAACGATGGAAAAAGAGAGAAACAATTTGGGTGGAACTTATGTTGGAGGGGAGTTGTGTAAGAATATTGAAAATACTTGTGATATATGTTTGGGGTTTTTACTTGGGAATGTGACAAAAATAGCCAAAAAATATAGTATCATTGACAGAAATAACTCGAGCAAGTTTTCATTGATAAAATAGCCCGTACAGACAAAAATAGCCCATAAGGAGAAAAAAACTAAAATAACAAATTAAAATAATAATTATGTATAAAAATTATATAACATTTGCACAAAAATGATACAATAAGTGTAAAATGAATAAAAGAAAAATTTGTATAAAATTTATATAATAATTATATAAAAATCATAAAATCATTAAAATTAATAAAAAATACAAAAAATCAATATAAAAAATATAAATAAAAATTTACAACAAAATCAAATAAAAGAAATCTTGTACACAAAATTGTTCAACAGTTATACACAAACTAGTAATCTTCAAATTACAATTTTTTTATTATAAATAAATACATTATTGCATGCACCAAATTAGCACTTCTTTTGTTAATTTACATATAGTCTGCAAAAAAAAAAAAAAAGAGAGGTACAAATAATATTCAAAATATGTACAAAAATTATTCAATAATTTATCAATATATATAAAATAATTAATCAAGCTGCACAAAAATTAATTCAATTTATGCACAATTTGAAGTCAATTACTGCATGCAACTTAGTAAACAAGTAAATTTGAGCAGTAAATACACATTCATATGTATTCATTGCCATTTTTAAATTCAATATACAAAAAAATTGTACAAAAGAAGTTCAATAATAAGGAAAAAAAAGTACTACCTCCTATTTATTTTTAATTGAGACTTTTACTATTTATCTCTTATTTTTCTCTATAATTTTCTTTTTATTCTACTCTAAAAAAGAACAATTTACATCAACTCAATATAAAAAATAGACTCCACATACACTAAAGACAAATTATATCCATTACAAAACAAAAAACATAATTGTCCTAATTCAATAAAAAGTACTAAAGGCCTTACTTATTTTACAAATACTTTATCCTAAAGTCTCAATTATTAAAGATCCACGCTTATTTTACAACTACTTTATCCTAAAGTCTCAATTATTAAAGATCCGAGATAGTATAAAACATATACGAAACAAGTTCAATAATGATTCCCATTTTTTAGCTCTTAATAATAATTGCAATCATCATCAATATTTCTGTTTGGAAACTTTGGAAGAAGCAATTATCGTTTTCAAATACCATTATCTAATACTTTTGGGTGCTGCTGCTTATATTTTCTTCTGTTTTCCATCATCTTTTTAATTATGAGCAACAAAAACAAAGGTAAAAGTACAAAAAACCACAAGTAGATCATAAGGAGCCATTAGAGAGTTCTTCCTTACTCAAATATTAAAAAAAAGAAAAAGAAAAGAGCAGATAAATTTGAAAACAAAAAAAAGATAAAAACACCAATGCAATAATGTTTGAACTTCCCTAAATGTTCTTTTATAAGCATGAAAGTAAAGAGTTGATTTAACAAGAATTGTCATTATATCGCAAGTCAAGATAGAGGAGGAGAAGGTCACAACTACAAGATCGAGGCCCGGTAGTCGACATCAAAGACTCAAAATCATCTATAAGCGCCGCTGCACTCATCAGCCCCTCGCCGCCTGAACTTGTAGCCGTTGAAAACCAATCAGAATCACTAAAATCCACTTGAAATTTTGAGAGTGAAAATGAAAATCATGCTCAGACCGAGAGAAAACCCTAAGCTCAATGACACATAACAGTAAGCTCACACAAAACTGAACCATTATATGAAGGAAGAAGAAAGAAGAAGAAAAAAAACATCATAGAAGGATGATGATCGGATCATGATTGGAAGGAAAGCGAAAGAAAATACATTGAGATTGATAGGCTAATTTTGGTCGCGCAGAGAGAGAGAGATAATAATTGCAGTGGGCTATTATTTTCAGTGAAAACATAAAAATTGGGCTATCCCAGCTATTTTTGTTAACAAAATTATAGTCTGAACTATTTATGTCAAGCAAAGGAAAGTTAGAAGAGGGCAATTTATATATGGCAAATTTTGTTTGTCTTGCGGCGAGATTGCGGCGAGACAAACTCGCATGTTTTCTGCTTTTTTTTTTTACTTGAGTGGTAGATTGTTTATACTAAGTGCTGAGATTAATTTTAATGGTCCATAGTTCGTAGAATTTGACTCTGTATTATAAATTAAACATAAAAATAATTGAGACCGTTGAATTTGTAGTCATATAAAATTTATAATACAGAGTCAATTTTTGTGAATTACAACCCTCTAAAATTAATATCGGAACTCAATATAGATAACCTATAATACGGGTTAAAAAAAAAAAAAAATCAAAATTAGTCATTGTCTCACAGTCTCACTGCGAGACACATAGCAAAACCCTTTATATATATGGCTTTACCTTTTTAGTTTTGTGGTATTTTTGAAAAGTAAAAAAGCTTCTTGTGGTATTTCGTAAGTTTTCCCCTAAATAAATTTAGAGCCCAGCCCATCTTGAAACTTAACTAAGCATGAGTCCACAAAAGCAAGCCCATACAAATCTGCCCCGACATTTCGCGGTTCAAGCTGAGCGGTAAACCGTTTAGCAAAGCCGGGTCTTGCCATTCCTAGGGTTTTCATTTTTAGATTATTTGCTAATTCTCTGTACTTGAATCCCCCAATCTTACTGTATAATATTCATCTGGTTGGTCGCCTAGAGGAAACGAAAAGAAAACAGTTAAGTCCGATGCTTTTCTTACACAATTGAGTTTGATAGAAATAATTTATTGCAAATTGTGATTGTTGAAAAGTAGCAATCTATTATGGCAACGGCTTCTGAATCAAAGTTAACTCAGATTGAAGCTACAATGGAAGAATCACGTCAAACAGTAACTCAGAAATCAAAAAAGAAGAGAAAAAGAGAGAAAGAGAAGAGCTTTGATCAGCCACCATCCGCCAGTGCAGAGCAACAACCTCCTGTTCCTGTGGATGTGAAAGTGGAAGTTATTTCTGACCGTGGCGATAGGAGTGCCGCTATAGTAGGCTATTTCCCATCTGGGTATAAGTCACCAAAGCCAAACAATGAAGAAAACCCATTGCAACCACAGCCATCAATTAAGTTTTACAGGAACTCTCGGTCCAAGCTTGCGAGAGGCACAGGTGAAAAGGATGAAAGAAGGAGAGGTACAGATAGGTTGGAACTAGTTGTGAGTCCTAATGAGTCTAGTGTGGATTTTGTGGGTACGAGTTATAAAGGTGAAGCTGAGGCTGGTCAATTTTGCACTTATGCACTCGGGGTTCTTGATAAGACGACTCAGACTCTGAAGATTGTGCCAATTGCAGGAAATAAGGTACTTCTATTGAACTTGAATTTGGTTATTATTGATAATAGTAATTTTTTTGTTTGGTTGGATGATGAATTGAGGATGCATAGGAGAAAAAAGAGTAGAACATTACCATCAGCTGTTGGGAGATTTTTTTGCTCCAAAAGTTAACTTATTTGATATGAATACATTCTAATATGTCTTCACTTTTGAGTACAGATATTAAGATTGGAACCAAAAGTTCGAGGGTTAGATACTGCTGACAAGGAACCTTCAGTTCTGGAGAATGAGCTATCTGGAAGAAGCAGGGCAGACAAAGCCAGAGGAACTAATACAATGTTTGGAACAAAAAAATCTATAGCAGGGGTAGGCTTACACTTTTTAAGATGCTATGTTGAATTGCATTCATCTGAATCTTTTCCTTCATTGCATCTCTTTGATTTATATTGTGTTGATGCCAATGGTTATATAGTGGAGGGAAAAATATCCATATAGTTGCTCAATTAGTCTGGATTAAGGTTCAGTTCTATGTATAAAAAATACAGATGTTGCTGAAATTTCTCCTCCTAATTTTATTGGTTCCTATTGCACAGACAAGGAAGAAGAATATCCTGTAGCTTAATTACATAAAATTTCTATGCTTTATTTTAATAATGGACTGTTGACCCTTTTATTAATATAGGGCATTAGGTGGTTAAGGAAAAAGTGAGAAGATATTCTAATGATCCTGCACATGTTATGCAAATTGTGGCTTTATGCTTCCATTGGAAGGCTGAAATGGTTTATTTTTCTGTGACTGGCAAAACTTGTTTTCTTCATTTAAATGGTTTGTGGCTGAAGAGCATTGATAATTTTTTGTGATCGTATTGGCAAACAGTAAATATATGCTGGTAATGAATACTGTGTGCACATATGCATACAGTGTATAGTAATGAAAATTATTAGCATTTTTTAGTGTGTTCTCCATCCTCTATAGTCTCAACACAAATTGATCAAAATCACAGACGGAATTTAATAATAATTACAGGATTTATGTGCAGTGGTGGAATGCATGTAAAAATTGTTAATACTGCCAGCCCATCCTTTTATGTAGCTTAGAAGTAATAGTTAATTATTGCAGTAATTTACCTCCCATACATAATGCGTCATCACAGAGGGTCTTGTATTCCCGATTCTTATTATAGAAGTTCATTATTTATGACGGTATTAGAATAGATGACTTAAACCCTGTTTTATAGCAGAAATGTTAATTTTCTACTCTAAATTCCTTTCTTATTTTGTTTTTTGTTACAAGGAAGATTGTTTGTGACTTCCATGTTAGAAGAATTTGTGGTTGAGTGATTTTTTTTTTTTTTTTGCAGGACAAGAAATTGCATGCCTTATGGCAGGGAGATGATCCTGAAGCTCAGTACGATTTGGGCAAGAAAATTGATACTGTTGTAATAAACAAGGAGGCTCTTTCAGGTGCCAGCTCAGAGGTTGCTCGTAATATTCCACCTTATGACTCTTCTGCCACCACACCCCAGGAGGTCTATCCATTGAACAGGATCATTCAAACAGGAGAGTGGGATTTCCTTGAGGATATCTCTGAGAATTTGCAAACTGGGGCTGGAGTAGCAAGCAATGCTTATCCAACTTTTGTCCGCAACAGAATTCACAAATTACAAGGCATTCAGGTAGATGTGTATCTAGTGACGTTTTTGCCATTTGAATGAAACTTCTCATTTTGTATTAATGTCTTTGGAATAAGTTATGCCAGAGTCTTTGTCAACTTTTTATTGGCGTTTAACCTATGGTCATATCTTCTAGTTGGAGATCATTTTACATGCATACAGAGATTCTATTAGGAATTTCCGAAAATTACAACTTTGCTAATTCTTAGGACTGCAATGTCTTAATTCTTGCCACTGTCGCTTATTACTTGGAGATTTTGCCCTGCTCAATTAATGGCTACTTTTTCAAGGTTTATCTGTACAAGAACTGCTGTTTGCAATGTGCTTTATCCTAGCTTACCATTTTTGTCGACAAAAGGGGAAGAGCATTAATTTTTCTTTTCTTTTCTTTTTTTTTTTTTTATGGATTGCATATTCATTAAATGTTCTTATTACTGAATAGGGTATCCTTTATTTATGGGTTTTGTTGATTGGAACTGAATTGGCCTTACATTTTCAATGCTTCTATATTTAGGACGAAGACAAGAAGAAGACGCTCTCTTGCATTTTCTCTTACATTACCCATCTTATAAAGTTCAAAGACATGCATTCTCTGGATGGTGCTTCCTCTGCAAAGAGTCACAGATTTCCGAGCATTCTTCGGCAGAAATTTGCGAAGACATTTACACCAACAGAATCAAGGAAACTTCCTGTGGAGAAAATTGATCTTCTCATAAGCTATGTTCTAGTGCTCACTCTACATGTTGATGACTTCAAGACTGATCCTGTAGATATTGCCAAAGATCTAAGAATGCCTGCTTATGACATCAGAGTGCATTTTGGAAATCTGGGTTGCAAGGGTAAATATGAAAACAAAACCTATCTGGCAACCCTTCCAGTACCTCTCCAGTTCCCAACGGAGGGACTGAGGCGGATGAGAAGACGGTAAGCAGATTAGGACAAGGATTTTCATAATGCTAGATTGTTCAACAGCAAGTATCTTCATCTGCTTCTTATTGTCTTTTTATTATCAATTATAAGCAAATTGCATTAACATTACATCAATCGACCAATAAACAGACCTTTTTTTACCAGTCTTTTCAAGGAAAGACTACAAATTATATCAGAAGCTTTTCTTAAAACGATAAACTGAGTCTGAAATATTGATATTTGGTTTATTACCAGAAAATCCAGTTATTTTAGAAAAAAATGGGATTAAATTGCTTTGGCATAATTGCAAGTTTCTAAACCCATCTGGACTATACAAGTGTCCGGTTGGATGAAATTTTCTTTCTTGCAATCGTACAATTTCTGTGGTGGACCATTAGCAATGTTAGCTATGACTAATGGAACATATAAGCACTACTAAGTGATGAGGAGATACTGTGTAATAACTGTAGCCTAAGCTATAACAGGAAATTTTTTGGAAACATCATAAAAGGACAAATAGTATTTCACCTTCAAATTTTTGTTAATTTACAGAAGGAAACAAACAATATTTGCAGAAAGAAGCACACTCAACAAGAAAATATCATTCTTACTTTAAAAAAAAAAAAAAATTTGATTTCAGTCGTACGAGATGCACATCCATACCTGTGAGATGATGATCATCATCACCAACCACCACACCTCAAAACAGGAATGTTGAATGACAAAACTCATACTAAAATGGCTAAAAGGGATGAAATTTCACATAAATGATCACTGTAAAATCTCTCTTTCCCCAACCTGCAAGAGCTCAAATTTACATAACTAGTAGTACAGTTTTTGGCATGGTGAGTACCGGAAAACCGGTAGTACCAATTGTGTTCGGATACGGATACACTGGCTATGGTACAAACTAGTTTTCTATTATTGTACACACAATTAAGCCCATGAGAAAAAGGAATGGACCAAGCTATGTAATTTTTAATTAGATGTACTCTTTCTCTAATATATAAGTATATAAAATTTAAGCTAGTTGATGAATGAAAACTTTTATTAAGATTTGGTCTTGAACTTCCTTTGAGCTTTTAAGTCCACCACGATTATCGATATGTTGTCCTTGCTTCCTTTTTGCATGGCCAACATGGAAAGATAGTCGGCTGCGGCTTGAGATGCTGGATCAGGTCCATTTCCCCTTTCAGCAAGAGATGTTGATCCATTCTTTTTGTGCCAAAGCAAAATCCGCTTTCGAGCCACTTCGCAAGCTTCATCGTTTGTCATGACATCCCATAACCCATCTGTGGCTATAATGAGACATTCATCATCTCTAGCTCGAGGAACAAACATGACTTCTGGTTCAGGAATAATCCATGGTTTCAAATATCTATCACCTGAGTACAGAAAGGGGGAACCAATGAAAGCAAAGGTCAGTCCTAAATTACAGGTCCAAAATGAAGTTATACCACTAGTGCCAATTGAAAAAGAGCAGAAATATATCCTAACAAGCCAAGCAAACAATCCTAAAACACCACAATCTAGATTCTTAATTGAAGCTTGATGTGGTTAGCTGCAAGAAATTAAGTTTATAGAACATGTAGCAAAACATTGGGCCATCAAACCCAGCAAATTACTACATCATTGAGAAAATGGAGGACACGTACCGATGGATCTAGACATAGCAAGAACACCAAAAACACGGTGTCCATTCCACTGTATGACCTTGCCACCGGATGCCTCAATCCTCGCATACTCATCTTCTCTGTTTGGCTGAAAACATTTAAAAAGGTAAACAAATAAAGAATGGCAATTCAAACAATCCCATGTATGCTTATATGTAATAATGTATTACCTTATGATCAATCGACAATGCCATTGATTCTTTTCCACGATAAAGGACAGCCCTTGAATCACCACAATTTGCCACTATGATATGAGATGAACAGACCAAAGCGACCACAGCTGTAGATCCAACTGTTTCAGGTGCTATAGGCTCAAAAGCGGCATTAGAAGCATCTGCATGACCTTCAAACGTCCCTTTGGGACCTTTTCCTCCAATCTCATCATCAACCTTAAGAAAGCAACTGGTGAAGGCTTTCTCCCACAAGGCTTGCTGATTTGCCTCTGTGCTTATACCGCCTAAATCGTTTTTTACATTTCCAATCTCCTCAGCCAACACCAAATGAATTTGGTCACGGCAATAGTTAGCAACCTGCAAGGGATCCCTCCAAATTATTCTACCATGTAAAGAACTATTCATGTTCTGTTAGTGTGGATATTAATATCAAATGTGTATAAAAGAAAATCATGTGTTCACCCTTGATTATGTGATGACAAATTCAGGTTGTAGTTTGTGGTGGAGAAGCTGATGAGCCAACAAGTTGCTTAAAATAATAAGTTAGGAATTCAAAAATAAAGCTAGTATTAGTAGTTACCAATATGTATTAAATTTATCATAAGAAGTCATAATAATACGTAACCTCCAGTAAGCATTTCATAATTTAACAATCCCATAACGCTTTTGGTGAATTGCAATTGCTCTTGTATATACAGGCTATAACAAATCCTATATAACAAATATAAATATCTACCTATATATATGTATATGTATATGTACCTGAACGCCCCCATGACCATCATAAACACCATAAAAATGACTTGTTAGATGGGTCAACCTCTCATTTAATCCATCAACAGCACGATCCCCAATAAACATTTTTATAGGAACTTTTGCAAACCGAGGAACAGCTGCAATAGAGTCCTCCATTTCTGGTCTTCTTCCACAAATAGATACAGAGCCCCATAGTGGTATACAATCAAGCTCAAATACACTCCGGCAAGTTCCCTTATTAAGATTGCTCTCACTAGGCAACTTAAGAACCACCGCCGAAGCCCTCAAATCTGAGCCAGCGGATATGTCCGCATCTGGGCTTACTGCTGCTATAAGGAGTTTCGCCGTGGGCACCTGCACCTCATTTGATGACTCCACAATGATAGCCTTAGCAATGATTTGGCTATCTTCAATTTCGGCAGATTTTGGCAAACTTATTTCAGCTCCTGCTTCCAATGCTAACAACTCCTCTGATATAGCTGCATTAGTGTCTTCCACAATAGATGATACTTCGTCTTCATCACTTTCCTGAATGGCACCTTCAGTAGGAACTGAATCAATTCCTACAACACCACCATCCTTGGATTCAGACATGGATGTGTATTCCTCATCAGACACTACCTTAATAGGATCAGACAGCAAGGTCACAGTGTCTGTTACGAGCTTTAGCCGAGTAATTTCTACATGGGTCGCAATACTTGAGTTATCACACACAGAGTTACCCAAACTAAGCGTCATTGCAACCGCGGGGGACATCTCTTCCATCAAATTCAACTCTTTGTCCAGTTAAAAATAATATTAACAACAATCCCTAACAATTTTTCACACAATTAGCCAATTCTCATCCTCTTCATTCCCTTTCACCATTAAAATTGAGGTAAAGCTTGCAGTAAGTAGCAAGTCCTCTTCCATCCTATGACATCTCAAAAACCCACCAATCTTTTAGCACGAGGACTGAGGAGGGAGGATAATACAGGAAAAGACAAACCTCCAAGGTCAAATCAAAGAAAGGTAAGCTGAGCTGTTGAGCAAAATGAGAATGAAAAAAGGTTATCAGATCTGGTAAGAAAGAATGGATCTAACCTTCTACTTATCAGAAATTTTTTTTGACCATAATTATCAGAAATTTCAAGTCTTCTCTCAGGTAGTTATATGGACTTAGCTAGTTATCCTCAAAACTCCCAGAACTTATCAAATTCTCCTTCACCTTTTATCAAGAAGGAATCGATCACAGGATAACTACTCCTATCCCTCTACACCTACCCTTTAGACACATAAAGCACAAATTAAGAAGAAAAATTAAAAAATCTCAAACAAACCCATCATCCATTAACCCAAAAATAGAAAGCAAAAGCAGTCATGGGAATTAAACCACCTTGGAAAAAGTAGCACCAACCCCAGATAATCACAAGGAAAACCCTAACAGAAAGGAACTTTTCCACCTAAATCTTATGTTCCCTGGATCTAAGGCAACCCATCTCAGCCTCTCTTGAATTAATTAATTATCATTTTTACAATTAAAGAAACTATTCCATACAATACAGTTAAAAACCCACCAACAGAATATCTAGGTATGTTAGTAATATTACTAGCAGAAGTATCCAATCTTGAACACCCCCACAAAAGAATGAAGCCAAACAAACAAATTAATAAATACAATAATACAGAAAACAACATAAAAAGCTCAAAAATTTTTAACAAAGAACTGTGCTTTCTTACCCGTTTGAAACTGAAGAGATTATAAAAGAAACCTAGAGAGCCTGAGTTAGGCCTCTTTTACAAGATTTCTATTTTCATTTTTCAATTTTCTGGGCAAGTATAGGAGGGGAGGAGGTGTTGAAGAAGAGAGAGAAAGAAAAGAGGGTAGAGAGAGAAAATAAAAAAGATTTCTTTTTTACCAAGATCACCTAGAAATGACACGTATACAAGTAATTATCTTACATCATTTAAGGGCGGTCTGATGGGAGACATATGTTACATGAAGACAACTACTCATGGATTTTTCATGAGCCAAACTTTGAGGAAAGACACGTGTCCTTCCCACTGTAAAGTCCACTGCATTGCAATTATTTCTCTGTACCTATACCTATACCTATACGGTACTCTACTACTTCTACTATACATCATTTACCTTTTGGAGAGAACTAAATTATGTCTTTTCACTATTGCTGTAAAATGGCATTTTCCTTTTTTTGTAAGACAATGGTAATTTCTTGTTTTCACATGGGTGAAGTAAAAGTAAAATCTTATGTGGATTTTTTTCTTTTTAATTGAGTAATTACAATTTTTTTCTTGAATAAGCAATTTTTATTTGTAGTACCAAATGAATGGTGACCTTCTTGTTACCTCAAAATGAGTATATTTACAATAAAAATTAATTATCAGTATTCAAATTTTAAGATTTGTTATCTCCAATTTTTAATTTATGATAATAAAATGTTAAAACTTTAGTACAACACAACAATAAGTCGTATTTTCTAAAACTTAAGATCCTAATTTTGCCTTTCCCCCTTCCCCTAATCCTTGTTTCGCTCTTTTGTACCTTTTAAAAATATATTCTAATTTTAATTTTGAATTTTACTGTAAAAAATTAGACCGGTGATAAATGAGTCTCAAAATGATATTTACACTTCATCCTTATATTTTTAATGAAAAAGCATTTTTTAAATAGAGAAATATTTTTTTAAAAAATATTTGCGGATAAAATCTGATCTGAATCAAAGTAGATTTGCCGTTGCCATCTATTAATTGGTAATTAAGTTTTTTTTTTTTGAAAGTAATTGGTACTTAAAGTTAAAACTAATAGCATTTATAATTTATTTGAGTTTTTTGGCAAATAATTTATTTGATTTAACAATTAAAATTTTGGAAAAGGTGATAAACCCATATATATAAAAGGTTTCACCCTCGTAATTATACGAAAGCACTAATTAATTTCCTACTCATTTTTTATTTTCCAACATGTCCTTTTTGAAAAGGAGATATGTGGTTGGCATAGTAGTAATAACATTAAATAACAAAAGGATAGGCTATTGTTATGTTTATCCATGAACCACCAATAGGAGGAATATAACATTTACACAAACACTGGAGCATAACAGTCATATAAAATATGGGCCTACAAAGTCTCTTCTCAACCCAACATTCCCTAATTGGCCCAAGGCTTATTTGGGACAAAATGGGCCAGTTGCCACTACCATTACTCAATAAACTTAATCCTTTTAAAAGTTAAGCAATTAACTGAAACAAATAATTTTTTTTTCAATGTTTTTTCAATTTTTTTTTTTGAATGAACCACCAATTCATTAAATTAAATCCGTCCAAAGAACAGGTCAGAGAAACAAAGGAAGATTCGAAAACCACTCCTTACACATGTCGAAGAAGAAGCCTCTCGAGCAAGACTATGAGCGGCTTCATTCGCTGGCCGTTTAACAAAATTAAAAGAAACACTTCCTATTGTTGACGCTAAGGTTTTACAATCATCAATGATATAACCAAGAGGAGTACGATTACATATTGATGAATTAATCTGATCAATCACTACCTTTGCATCAAGCTCAACCAC
>CATIWJ010181889.1:0-13238 GCA_949640765.1 Croton laevigatus
AATAAGTATTCATTTTGCTAAATTAAGGCAATTTCTAATTATTAAAGTGTAAAATTTAAAATTATTGTTGCGGCAAACAAAAACACCAAAAATATATACTACTTGTTGGAAAAACAAAAATGTCGGAAACCAAAAAAAAAACACAAACGCATCTTATGATTGCATGAAGGAATTCATCAAGGTAAAGACTATGATAGGAAAAAAAATTTCAGAAAAAAAAAAATTATACAAAACTACTTTTTGAAAAAAAAAAGAAATTTTTTGTAAAAAAAAAAAAATTAAATTAAAGCATATGATAATTGGTCTACCATATATTAAAATTACTACTACCTCCGTTTTCAAAGAGTTGGTCCACAAGCTCTACGCTTTGATCATCAGTTATGAGAAATCCATATCTCTTAGGCTCATGACGAACCATACGTAATCTTCTAAGTACTTGTGTACTAGATTCGGGTTTCACAACTCTTTGCGAATCCGTCTCCACATCCATACTATCCTCTACAGGAATTTGTGGTTCTACAACTTCCTTAAGTTGTATTTCACTCCCACTATCCTTCTTAGAAACAAAGTCCTTTTCTAAGAAGATAGCCCTATGAGCAACAAACACTTTGTTCTCACTTGGGTTGTAAAAATAGTATCCTTTAGTCTCTTTAGGATACCCTACAAACAAGCATTTAATAGTTTTGGGTGCTAGCTTATCTGACACTGAACTCTTCATATGAGATTCACAACCCCAAATTCGAAGGAAAGACATACTGGGCCTTTTCCCAGTCCATATCTCATATGGGGTCTTTTCAACTGCTTTAGTAGGAGTCCGGTTTAATAGGAATGTTGCGGTTTCAAGAGCGTAACCCTAAAAGGATGTTGGAAGATTTGTTTGACTCATCATTGATCGAACCATATCTAATAAAGTTCAATTTCTCCTTTCGAACACGCCATTCTGCTGTGGCGTTCCTGGAGGAGTGAGTTGTGAAACTATTCCACACTCCTTTAGATAGTTGTCAAACTCTTGGCTTAAATATTCGCCACCTCAATCTGATCGGAATGTTTTAATACCTTTACCAAGTTGGTTTTGTACTTCATTCTTAAACTCTTTGAACTTTTCAAAAGTTTCGGATTTATGTCTCATCAGATAGACATAGTCATATCTACTGAAATCATCCGTGAAAGTTACGAAGTAACAATAACCACCTCAAGCACTTGCACTTAATGGTCCATGTACATCTGTATGTATTAGGCCCAATAAGTCATTAGCCCTCTCACCTTGTTTGTTAAAAGGGCTTTTAGTCATTTTGCCACACAATCAAAACTCACATGTATCAAATGATTCCAAATCAAATGATCCTAGAATTCCATCTTTATGGAGTCTAGATATGCGTTTCTCATTCGCATGTCCCAAACGACATTGCCAGAAGTATGTAGGGTTGAATTCATTTGATTTGACCCTTTTAGCATCAATGTTATAAATGGATCTATCATTTTTTTAAATCTTGAATATAAAGGCCATTAATAAGGTAACCTTTACAATAATAAATACCCTTTCGATAAATTAAAAATTCACCATTCTCAATGACAATTTAAATCCACATTTATCCAAACTAGAAATAGAAATAATGTTTCTGCTCATAGCAGGTACATGAAAATAATTCTTCAAAAGAATTTCTAATCCACGAGGCAAAGTAAACGGAAATTGGCCTGTCTCTAAGGCCTCAACTTGATATTTGTTCCCAACTCTTAGGTTTACTTTGCCTTCCATCAACCTTCTCCTATTTCTTAGCCTCTGCACATTCGAACAAATGTGAGAACCATATCCAGTATCTAATACCCAAGATGTAGAAATTGAAAGCTTAATTTCAATAACAAAGATACCTGAAGCAGCGGAAGTCGAACATCCCTTCTTCAGTTTTTCCAAAAATAGTGGGCAGTTCCTTTTCCAAATGCCTAGGTTGGTTGTAATGGAAACATGTGCCTTCCTTCGAAGGCTTGGGCTCCTTTTGTGACTTAGGCTTGGGCTTGGGCTTTGCAACTTCTTTGCCTTTGGACTTATCCTTGGCCTTGGCCTTGCCCTTTCCCTTGGACTTTCCAATTCCGCCTTTCCCTTTACCCTTCTGAACCATAAGAACCGGTTGAGTAGTCTTTTTAATGTCTTGCTCGGCATCCTTAAGCATACCGAACAATTCAGTAATCAACTTATCCATAGCATTAATTATATAGTTCATCCTGAATGAACTGAAGTTATCCGGAAGCGACTCTAAGATCAAATCAGTGGCCAGACTTCGAGGAATGGCTACCCAAGTTTCTTAAGGGTATCTATATATCCCTTCATCTTAAGGACATGGAACTCACTGGAGTCCCAATAGCCATTTTACAATCCACCAACGTTTTAGTGGTGTTGTACCTCTTGTGTTGGGCCTTTGCTTGGAACATTTCCTTAAGGCTAGCCCAAATCTAATATGCTTTACTTTCCTCAAACTGCTTCTGCAAGTCTCGATTCATGGTCACTAACATGACACAAGTCACATCGTTCGAGTCATTTTTCCTTTTCTCAAAAGCAGCTCAAACGGTGGCAGAGGCATTATTTGCAGGTGGATCCTAATTTAACCATAACTATTTGTTCTTCCGCAAATCCTAATTTAACCATAACTCAAACCCTAGCAACATACCCTTTTCTTACCTTCCTTGAGCTTTCTAGATGAGAGAACTTGAAGAACCTTCCTTTAGATTGAATTGTGGACCGGCCTAGTCTTTGGGTGAAAGAGGAAGAAGATGAAGAGTTGAAGTTGAAAAAGAAGATGAAAGAGAATGTTAGAGAGCAAGTGAAGATGTTAGATGGGTAGGCTTGAGGAAAGACAAAGAAAATTCTAGAGAATGTGAAGTTAGTGTGTGTAAGAAGATATTTTCGAGTATATATATATATACATCTTATGGGCTTGAGCCTTGGATGGTGGGCCTTGGCCCTAACTCCAAGCCCATCTCGTAACCTGTTCTTCTTTTCTTCTCTTTTGGTTTTACTAAAGCCTAAAATCTATTTTCTTCTTCCATCAATTTTATTTTCAAAAGGCCAAAGTATATCTCTTAACCCAACAAGAATTTAAACATCTTTCACTCATCTTTTCTTTCCTAAACCCATGGACCTATCACCGCATTATGGTCCAACTCTCATCTCTAATCTCACCACTCTTTTACTCTTAATATGGTTCAATACATTATCTATGGTCCAACACAAAATTCAAATATCAAATCTCAAATTTTGAGTGGGTGGGCTTTAGCCCAATACCCATACTCTTCCTCATCATAATTTTAATTTTATTAGCCCACACATAACCCTTCATCTTAGGACTATTATTCATAAGGCCCTATCAATTCATTATGGCCAAACAACTATACTTTTTTCTTACACTACAACAAATCTTAAATATTGTGACAAAATTTCCATTGACAAATATAATGTTGTCACTAAAATGCACATTTTGTGACAAAAATAAAATTAAGTCACTAAAAGTATAAAAGGCGATCGAAATAGTGATAAACAAATTTTTCTTCACAATAATTTGTCATTATAATAAATAAATTAATACATGTGGTGACAAAATATTATTTTGACATTATAATTGTCACTAAAGTTTTTTGCGCCAAATTTTGGCTCCAACTCGAGTCACTTATTATGACAAAAGGAATTTCTCACTAATAATTTTTGTTACAATTATTAATTATTGTTATGTTTTCTAGCGACTAATTTAATTTTGTCATTAAAAAGGCACCTATTATGACAATAATAAAATTAAGTGGATGGGCGGGGACTCCAACGAAACAAAAAAAATTCTTTTGGCACATTTTTTTCGTTTCCCTCTCTTCTTTCCCTCTATTTTTTCCAATCCCTCTTCTTTTTCGTAGGCCTTTTCAAAATTTCACTTACTCCTCTACCTAATTAGAGTTTTGAGAGAGCTTTCTTTTCTGTCCCCCAAATTCTCATCTTGATTAAATTATGCTTATATTACTTAGTCGTGTCCTTCTCCTTCTTGAATTCTTCTTATCGCACCATCCACTAGAATACAGGAAAACCCTAATAAGAGCTATATATCTCTAATTTGTATGGCTAAGACAATAATTCTGCTCCTCCGTTGGTGGCAGCGGCATACGGCGCAACCCTAGAGATGGAGGTGGGATATGAGGTGAAAGGAATTCACACAATCATGGTATTATTTTTCTTATAATTTGGATTGATTATTCACACTCTAATTTTATTGTTTATTTAGGGTTTAATGAAATTCTATTGTTGATTGATGGTGTTAAGTGTTCTAGAAGAATCGTTGGTTTTGTTTCCTTTTGGGTGTAATTTTTGTTAGGCCTTTTCATATAGTTGATTTCCATTAGAGATAAGTGTCTATTGATTTTTTTTTTTTGGGTTCATCATATGCAAATCCATCTTTAATTAAAGATGGAGGCCTAGAAATAGAGGCGCTAATTTTGTTGACATTCTAATCCATTTTGTTTGAACTCTCATATCTTATTGTTGTTCCCATTGTTGTTTTTCTTCTGGGCTTCAACTAACTTCATAATCCACTAGTTTCCATTCAATTTGCTGTACTTAAGGCTTATTATTGTCAAATAGAATAACCAATCTATCAAATATACAAGTAATCTGCCAAACACTTAAGGAGCTCCGTTGCTTGTTGTTTAATTTCTGCTTGTTGACCTTAATATTTGGTGTTACTAGAGTAGTAAGTTTGGTGTTTCCCAGGAAGAAGAACAGGGGTTGGAGGTAGAAGGTAGTGACTTTGTTTAGGATGACTATAATTTTTATAAGAGAGACAGGGTGAAGAAGGTGAGAGAAGTATTATTTTTCTCTTTGAATCTGATAATGTTAAGATTGCTACTTATGGAAAGAATTGAACCCACATTAGTTCTAGAATGGTTGAGAAGTTCTGGAAGCGTTTTAAGGGGTAGCAGTTCAGCCAACTTGTTTGCATCATCATTTTCCCTTTCAGGTATGTTTAGTTCTTAAGGTTCCAATGCTGTTTTTCTTTAATTATATATATATATTTTTCATATTTTAGGTCTATGTCTACAAGTATTTATTGTTATGCTATAATTGTTTAATATGATCTGCTGGAGGTGGTGGAAGATGTCAAGGAGTAAGATGCAGCAAAGGTGATGGTAGAGGAGGTGGCTGGTTATCGATTCTTTTCAAGTATGTTACGATTTTTTTCAGATTTTGTAATTTTCTTGTTTGATAAATTTTTCAGCATGGTTGTTGAGGTTTGTCAAGACAAGGGTTTTTGTTTTGCTCTGATTTTCTTGGTGAAATTTACAGTATTGGTATCTTTAATTTGTTATTTCGGTCTAGGACTGAAGAACAAGTGATTTAATTCTTAATTTTTTATTTGGATTTTGGATTCAGATAATAAATGCAAGCAAAACCTTTTATTATTCTTGCAGGTATTTCTTAATATATGATTTATATTTGTATGTAACATAATATAAGATTGGGGTTGATTCCTTTTGTTGGTAAGATGTAATTAATTTGATATGTTGCAGTTTCCTTTAGCTTGTAGTGTGGAGGAACAAAGGAATTTTAATGAAGCAGAAGCAAAGTGGGAATAAAGATTGAATTCATTGCATATAATAACATCAGATTACACCATTTAAATAGCATTAGCAATTAACTACAAAAGCACGAAAATAAAAGAAAATGACTCCACTAATACCCACTAAACTGATGCCACTAATTCCACTAACAACAAACAGAATACTTGAATTAACTAAAGGAGTCAAACCACTAAGCAAATACTCCTAGAAAATAGCTAACTTAATTTTGAATCATTCCAACACTCCCCCTTGATTCAAAATCACACACACCTAACTGTGACCTGAAAAAGTGATGCTTGGCTTGAGGAAGAGATTTTGTAAAAATGTCAGCAGCTTGCTCATTTGTACCACAAAATGTCAGCCTGATCTTCTCATCAGCTATGAGCTTTCGGATGAAGTGATGTTGCATGTCAATGTGCTTTGTTCGGCTATGAAAAACAGGATTCCGTGCCATTGCAATGGCAGACCTATTATCACAAAATAGCTCAGTAGCTTCCTCTTGTACAAAGTGAAAATCAACAAGAAGCTTTCGGAGCCACAAAGCTTGTCGAGCTGCTGAACTTGCTGCTATGTATTCCGCTTCAGATGAGGACAACGCCACTGTATCTTGCTTCTTTGAACTCCAAGTAATAGCAGCTGAACCAAAGCTAAAAACATTACCTGAGGTGCTCCTTCTATCATCTAGACAACCTGCCCAATCACTGTCCGTGAACCCGATCAATTTGAAGATCTTCACTTGAGAGTACCATATGCCAAATCCAACTGTGCCAGCGACATATTTGATAATTCTCTTTGCTGCACCTAAATGTTGTTTAGTAGGACTATGCAAATACCTTGACACAACACTAACAGAATAGGAAATATCAGGTCTAGTGTGTGTAAGATAGTTCAAACCTCTGACTAAACTTCTGAACAATGTTGGATTAGCCTTCTCTGTTCCATCTTCGAGCTGTAACTTTTCATTTATGTTCATGGGAATTGCTGCGAATTCACAACCAGACATGCCAAACTTCTTTACAAGGTCAGCAGCATACTTCTTTTGACACACAAAAATCCCTTCTTCCCCTTGTGTTACTTCCAGCCCCAAAAAGTATCTCAATAATCCTAGATCAGTCATCTCGAATTTGCTCATCATAGAGGACTTAAAATCCTCAACCACAGATTCTGTCGGCCCCATGTAAATCATGTCATCAACATAAACACAAACAACTAGAAAGTCGTTACCTTGCTGCTTTAAATACAGAGTGGGCTCATTGTCGCTCTTAAAAAATTCACTTTCTAGAAAAAAGGAATCAATTTTTCCATACCACGCATGCTGGGCTTGCTTCAGTCCGTACAAAGCCTTTTTCAATTTGTATACTTTGTTTCCACATCCTTCAATAACAAAGCCTTCAGATTGTGCTAATAAACCTCCTCCTTCAGATCACCATTTAGAAACGCTGACTTGACATCGAACTGGAACATCGGTAATTGCAACTGAGCAGCTAATGCCAAAAAAAAACTCTTATAGTTTCAAATTGAGCCACTGGGGAAAAAGTCTCGTCATGATCTATACCTTATTGTTGTGAATACCCCTTGGCGACAAGACGTGCTTTGTATTTCTGAACTCCTCCATCAGCATTGTACTTTGTTCGGAACACCCACTTGAGCCCCTCCCTTCCGGAGCATCAACCAACTCCCAAGTTGAGTTCTTTTCGATGGCATGGATCTCCTCTGACATAGCTTTTTGCCATTCAACTTGTTCTGCAGCTTCCTCAAAAGAGTATGGGTCATTGACTAACAAAGCAAAGTCACATGACTCATAAATCTCTTTAAGGGATCTGAACTTTCTTGGTGGTGTCTCACTGCTGGTGAATGATGGGCTTGTTGTGCTTGAACTGCTGCTAATGCTTGGTGTAGAAAAGCGTGAACTTGTTGCACTGTCAGGCGTTGTAGCTGGAGACGGGTTTTCAAAGTCAGCATCACTTGGAATAAATTTTCCTTCTTTCTGATCAGTCCAGACCCAACCTGTAGCTTCATTGAACTCTACATCTCTGCTTGTTATCATCTTGCCACTTATAGGGTTATATAAATGATATGCTTTGGATTTAGGACTATAACCGACAAAAATACATTTCTGAGATTTTTCATCAAGTTTTGAACGGAATTTAACCAAGACATACACTATACAACCGAAAACTTTTAAGTGGCTTACCTGCGGCTTTTTACCCGTCTAGGCTTCAAAAGGTGTTTGATTCAGAACAGCCCTTGTCGGTGAGATATTAAGAAGATATACTGCTGTTGCAACGGCCTCTCCCCAAAACTGATTAGGAAGGCCCCTTTCCCGTAGCATGCTCCTTACCATGTCCACCACCGTTCTGTTTTTTTGCTCCGCCACACCATTTTGTTGAGGTTTGTCTGGTGCTGTTAGTTCCCTGCGAATACCATGCTCAGTTGTGTTTACTTAATTTTCAAAATCTTATATAATTTCGTGTTTGTACACTAAAGTAATAACGTGTGGAAATCCATTCGAAATAGGAAACAAATGAACAATGGCATTAATTTATTTTCATTATAATCGTAGTTTTGAGACAAAAACCTTTCTCACTCATAGACATTAAGCATAAAAAACCTAGTTATTACTTTCATTTATATAATTCTACGAGTATATTTTTTTTATAAGCGAATTTATTAATTTAAAAAGAAGGATTATAGCTAGAGTTCAGTAATAAAAGATCAACACAGAGTAGCCCAAAAATCAACACAGCGAAATTACATGATTTATATTTTATTTTTATGAAACAAAATTTTAACTGTTACTACCTCTGTTTTTTTCATTTCTTTACATTCACTATTTCACTAATACCAATACAAACCAACTTTTCACCAATACCAATACATAAATAATAATAAACAATTACTAACCCTTTAAAAAATTTACTTTTTCACCAATACCAATAAAAAATAATAATAATAAACAATTACAAAACTTACTATAAATGAAAATATAAACAATTAAAAAAAACACCCAAAAATGAAAATATAAACATATCATAAAAATGGAGGTAGTATTTTCAAGGATAGCTTTGCACAAATTAATTTAGCACCACACTAAAAAAAAATAATTATTAATTTAAAAGGAAGTAAATATACAAATTTGAAACTCTAAATGTGAGCAATCGAAATTTGAATTTATAGTATTTTGTATGATGATTGCATTTTGATTCTTGCCACTGAAGGTAGAAGATGAGGAACTTAGGGTTTGTTCTTTACTATTTAGATATAACGTTCTTTTTTAGATAAAAGGACCTGAGAGTATATATCTTAAAACTAAAGGACTTAAGAGTATATTATTGAAAATAAGAGGACCTAAAAATATATTTATTGAAATGTTAGGGACCTGAAAGTATATTGTTTGATCAAGAGGTCATAAGTTCGATTATATGCAATGTAATTCCTATTAGAAATCCACATAATTTAAAAAAGTCATACCATCATAGCTTATAAGGGTACAAACTAACCAAGTTAATCAGTTAGTATTAAGCTTTTAACATCAATAAGCCCAAGGCCAAGTTAATCAATTAGTATTAGGCTTTTAATCAGTTAGTATTAGGCTTTTGACTATAAATTAAAGATCAATGTGCTCTTTTCATTATTTCAAAGTAGTCATAAGTTTAACAATAAATTTCAATTGGATCCCGAAGCTACATCACTTCTCATATCAAGTTCAAAATTTTTGTTAATTTATTGAATGATATTAATTAAGTGTGTAATCTATTATTAATTAAAATTAGTCGAAAAACAAGCTTCGCGTGAGTTTATCACAATTTGTCATAATTAATTTATTATTACTACCTCCAGTTTTTTCATTTCTTTACGTTTCCTATTTTGGCAAATTTTTTCAATTATTTACGTTTCATTTATAATAAGTTATGCAATTGTTTATTATTATTTCTTTATTGGTATTGGTGAAAAAGTAAGGCTTTTAAAGGATTAGTAATTATTTGTTATTATAGTGTATTGGTATTGGTAATTTCTTAATATTTATGTTTTTAGGGTGTAAAGACATGAAAAAATTGGATGTAGTATTATTTATAAAAATGAAAAATTTTAATTCAAAACTTCTGTTTTATGTAAAGAAAAAGGATAATGGCATGATACAACTTTTTCGGACTTGGTGTTGATCATTTTGAAAAAAAAAAAAATCATGGAGATTCATAGCAAATTTGTATCAGACATTAGAGAGTTCTAATATTTTCTCTACAAGTCAATTGGAAATGATAAGAAAATAGATAGATTTGAACGATAAATTAGACTTTAAAAATTAGATTTATTAACTATTTACTTAGAAGTGAATTGAAAATCATAACCAAATAGATAGATAGGGATGATAAGTTTAACTTTTAAAATTGAATTTATTAATTATAGAGTTATTTTCAAATTATTTAAGATTTTAAAATGAATTAAGTAAAATAGCTAATAAATTTTAAAAATTGTAAAAAATCTATAAAATTATATAAATCAAATATTAAGCATAGAGACTATGTTGGCAATCTATAAAAATTGCCAACACAAAGCTGAGAGTCTAAGTCCACAGCCACTCAAATTATCCTAGCAAAAAATTTAATTAATCCCAAGAAAATACATAGTAAAAATTTCAATTATAGTCTACACCACTCACATCATGCAATATTAAAAGATGCATTAATTGAGGAGGAGTATGAAAAATGTAAAGACTATAAGATAAAGAATAATAATCTATTGGTCGTAATTTGATGTTATTTTTCATGTATTTTAAGTATTTAATAAATTTTTAAAAGATATATATTTATGATTAGTATTCATTTGTTATTTTTTGTTTGAGAAAATTCATTTGTTAGTTTTTTGGACTAATAAGCAAATTTGACCACCATTACATCTCGTTCATCATTTTCATATGATAAGTATTTGCTGGCCGATCGTTGAAAATGTTGAACGAGATGAAATGAGAGATCATCTGGATGTGTTCCCATTATAATATCTAATGACAAACCATGCCAAAGCTATAGACATCAAAATTTTCATTTACTACTATAGACTAAGCTTGCTCTACAAAAACTATCAAACATATCAATTTACCTAACATCAATTAAATTCTTAAGCTATTAATTGGAAACAAGTGCTTTCCTAATAAAATGATTAACATTTGTTTCTCAAAACTTAATTTTCATCCTTTCTTTTTTTTAAATTTTCAGATTATATGAGAGATTCATTTTGGATTGAATGAGAGATTTATTGATTAAGCATCAATACATGGGATGAGCCAAGGATAGTGACATAGCGTTTGTATTGCATGTTATGAATAGAGGAATAAAAAACAGAGTAGAGAAAGCTAAACATATTGTTCTTTGCTTAAAATTTTGTACTGAAATCTTAAATAAACTACTATTCCGATTGAGAATCGTTACGATATATTCTTACAATTACGGAGTTCTATATGGATTCCATCTTATTAAATAAAATATATTTAAATTAAAAAGCTAATTAATACTTCTAAAATATTGAACATGCTATGGAGGACAGCTTCAAATATTTATGGAGGAAATATTATACATTAAACCTGTGAGGTTTGGGTGATGATTGCTTTTTCAGAATCTGAAGAGAAGTAGGAATCCAATAAATACAAACCACAAATTTGCAAATAATGTAATTATACTTATTTATCTGGAATTTGGAAATTTCATCAACTCAACTCTGTCTGATTCATATATGGTTGTATGTTTAGAGAATTCATCCCATGTTTTGAACAGAGGAACCAAAACAGAACAGTGAAAGCACATCATATCCAAAAGTTAAACATATATAAAATATTCATTAACATACATTTGTTTTCTTAGAAATTGACAATAACATTTTTAGAATAGAAAGTACGAAACCAAAATTAGAAAAAGGTACAGAATCACAAAAGTTTTAAATGCTATCTTAAAGAAAAAGTTCTGCTAATTCAATCTCAGAGAATGGCTTTGCTAATGGATGCCATTTGGCCACTAGCTTTGAAGAAACATGTCCCATAGTCGGCCGTGATTGTGGATTCTCACTCAGACATGCAAATGCAAGTTTGGAAATGAAGATCAAACCTTCAGCTTCTCTCATCCGAGGAGTTGGTAGACGTTGGTCTATCATATCTTTCAATAGTATTTGCTGGCTAGTTGCTGAAGATGATGAAATGGAGGAAATGAGATTGCCCGGATGCATTCCCAAAATGATTTCCAATGTCACTATGCCAAAACTATATACATCGCATTTTTCATTCACGGCCATTGTGTAAGCTAGCTCTACAAAAAATATTAGTTACCATTATTTTTAAGCTATTAATATTAATTAAGTGTTGTTTTAATGAAAGTAAATCAAAATAGATATGGCAGTGCTTACCTGGAGCTATGTAACCAATTGTTCCTGCAAAAGAAGTCCAATTTGATGTGTCAGGCATCAAAAGTTTCGCCGTACCAAAATCCGAGACATGAGGTTCAAACTCTGAATCCAATAGAACATTGTTGCTCGAAATATCCCGATGAATTATTGGTGGGGAGCAATCATGATGCATGTAAGATAGTGCATTAGCTATTCCCTTGACAATATGCAGTCTCTTGCTCCAAGTTAACCCCATCACTTGTTCTCCATCATCTAATACCTTCCTCAAACTTCCTCTTTCTATGAACTCATATATGAGAAATGAAAGTCTGGCATGTGAACAAAACCCATATAACTTCACAATGTTCCGATGACGAATATTTGTTAGCGCAGTAATCTAACTTTCAAATGCCTTTAAATTTGTCATCTCTCTATTTTTGGATTGGTTATGGATTTTCTTCACAGCAACCACTCGACCTGTTGGCAACACTGCTTTGTAAACAATTCCATACCCACCTATGCCAATGCAATACTTGGAGTCAAACACTTTGCTTGGCTTTTTTCATTACAGTTCCTCTACAGAGGATGAATAAACATCCTACAAAGCCAAATGATAGAAACAAACAACCCAGCAAAATTGGAAGAACAATAAGATAGACTACCTTTTTGTTCTTTTTCACCCTATTTTGGTTGATTGCAATGGAATTGCATGCCTTTAAGTTGGTGTTGTTACCACACAAATCTTTGTTGTTTCTCAATGCTTCAAATGTAGCTTCACGCAAAGCTTTAGTGTTAGGGATTCGGCCCTCCAATTTATTATAGGAGATGTCCACATCTGTCAAGCCTTTTAAATAATCAAAAGCAGTTGGAATATCACCAGACAATAAATTATTTGAGAGGTTCAAATTCTCCAAGCTTTGCAACTGTCCAAAAGATTGGGGTATCCCTTCTACTAATGAATTGTAACTGAGATCAAGGCTTTCTAGCGATCTTAAATTTCCAACCTCTGAAGGAATGATGTCTGATATTTTATTTTTGCTGAGATTTAAGAATAACAATCTTGAGCATTCACCAAGTTGCTTGGGAATCGATCCAATTAGATTGTTTGCAGCCAAATTGAGACGCTCAAGAGCACCTAGCATTCCAATTTCTGCTGGAATATCACTGGAAAGATTATTATTGTCAATAAAAAGTTCAAATAATTGTAACTTTCCCAATTCCTTTGGAATTTTCCCCACTAGCTGATTAGACGACAGATCAAGGCGATGTAATTTGGTCGC
>CATIWJ010181893.1:0-11176 GCA_949640765.1 Croton laevigatus
TTGTTTTAAATAAATAGAAATTTAAAACATATATTTAAGATAAAATAAATTAAATAAAGGCAGAAAGTAATGAAAACGAGGAAGGAACCACCGTAGCAATGACAAAACGATTATATGTGGTGGAAACTATTCTGTTAAAATCGTATCATAAAATTAACGAGAACATGTTTTTAAAAACCTAATGTATATTCAGTATCACATATCTTATTTGGTGATGGTTTAAAAAAAAAAAAAAAATCTTATTATGAGGTGAAGAAATAAGCCTAATATATCAACATTTAACATGTCCAATACATATTTTTGGCCAGAAATTGTTTTATTCATGCATGGAATGGGATGATTTTATTTGGAATTTTGAATAGTTAACAAGATGATGAAATGGCCTAACTAGAAGGTGGCCAATTGCCCTTTGGCAACCGTTAAATCTTTGAGCTGCTGTATGTAGGTTTCGTTCGGAATAACGTATATATTTAAAATAATAATAATAAGTGGTAGTTTGTTTTGATGGAACTGAAACCACAAAATTGAAACTTTTACTAATTTGTTCAATTCAAGAAAAAAAAAAATTGTAGAATTTTTGCATTCCATCATGGTCTCAATCAGGGACGGAGCCACGTATGGGCCTTTGGTGCCCTTGGGCCCCATGACTTTTTAAAATATATAAAATTAGTAGAGGAAGCTAACTGCGTATGGCGTGGTGACTAGAGCGTGTTCCTGTCTTCCTTTGGCCCCCGGTTCGAACGCTGACAAAACATTTTCTTGGGCTTTAGAAAATGGGCCCCCTTTCTCAAATGTCTGGCTCCGTCACTGGTCTCAATTCCTTCCTCTTGATAGAAAGTGAAATTTTACGTAGGATATACATTGTTTTTTAATTCAAATGAAGCAAATAAAGTGCCAAGATACATTATGAGCTATACATTAGAGGATGATTAAGTAGACCTATGAATTAAATTGCAAAACAATTTCTTGCTTTGTTAACTTGGTTGTGTGTGTTTTTTTTTTTTTTTTTTGTTATCTGTCTTATTTTTATTCTTCTACTTTCTTAGAAGTTATAACAAGTGTAGTAGACTTCTAATTGTAATAGGTTGATTATTTTGTAATTTCCTATTCTTAATCAATAAACCACTTTTGCCGACCACTTTTGGGGATAAAAAAAACAAATAAATAAATTTGTGCTTGAAATCAGATGTTCCATGGAGAATAGATCCAATTGTATAGGAAATTAAAGATGATTGCAATGGTGTGATTTTATTAGTAATTTAATGGATTACTGCAACACTTGTATTTAATCATGTCAGGAGCATATTTACTCAAGTTAAAATATTCTCATAATTAATTAGTGCCCTTATCTAATTATTTTACTAAAATAAATTCAATTTATACTTAAATTCAATCCGTAGGACTTAAATGAAATAATAATATAAATTCAAGGGCATATCTGAATATTTTCAGGGGACTCTTTTGAACACGGAAGACAACTCTAGGCACCAAACTGAAATTTGGTTAAACTTTAAGGGACAGACGTGTACTTCAAATTTAGGTTTGATTTTTAGTCCATTGAATTTATTTATAAAAAGCAGTTACATGTTGATATATATACTACCTCCGTATTTTATGATTCTTTACATTTCATTTTTCATCAATACCAACACAAATCAGCTTTTCACCAATACCAATACAGAAATAATACTAAACAATTACTAATCCTCTAAACAATTACTAATCCTCTAAACACTTACTTTTTCACCAATACCAATAAAAAAATAATACTAAACAATTACTAAACTTACTATAAATGGAAATGTAAAGAACCATAAAATACATCCAAAAATGGAAAATGTAAAGAACCATAAAATACGAGGTAGTATAACACTACAATACCCAATACAGCCCAATCACCAATCCATCCTTCTTCTCTGCCGCTGAACTACTACAATACCGGAAAGTCTAGCCAACCACCATCCTTCTCTTCTCTCCTCTCCTCGCGATGTTTTCTCTTTCTCTCCTCCCTACTGTTGCATAACCTACGCTATTACAGGTTCAGAGACAACCAACCGCCGTCCTTCTCCTTTCTCTCTTTTCTGCGGCTGCGATGTATATCGCTGATCGAGAAAGGATTCAACCTTTTCTCCTTCACAATACCTTTGACTCTCGCCATAGGTGATTCTACGGCTTTTGTTGGTTTCAACCCCACCGCTTCGAGGTTCTGGGTTGCTACCGTTACGACTTCCGATTAGAGAATTTCACAACTTCCAATTCAAGCTTTGACCGTCAATTTATCCATTTCTGGTCAAAGTGGGAGTACGTTCCATATCATTCTCTCCGTTCTAAATTTTTTCTCTGTTCTAAATTTTGTCTGTATTGGTTAAAATTTTAATTTATTATTATTATTTTTTTTTTTTTTTCTTGAATTCAATTTGGTGGTGTAATATGAATTTGATCGTGGAAAAAAGGCTATTAGATTGAAAATTGCTTTAATTTCTGGAATTAATCGATTATATATTGAGTATTTTTTCCCCTCCTGATGCAGAATATGCGGCTAGAGAGGCTTTTGATATTGGCGATTCTTTTCATTTGTCTATTTGGTTTTTCCTTTTCGAGAGGTGAGTTTTTTTTTTTTTTTTTGATTGAAGAAAATTGCTATTATATTTATGAGTTGGTTCAGTTATGTTTAGCTGAAGAAGTATGATTTCTAATAGTTATATATAACCTTAAATTAATGTGATAGTAATTTTTTTCTGGGGGAGATTTCTTTCTATTTTCATTCTTAATTAATATGCTTTCAGAAATTTCTTTTTGGAGGGAAATGTGATATGATAATAGGTAATTAAAGAGCTTGGTAGAATTATGTAAGTTTAGCATTGGCATTGGGTAGGATGTTGGTATTTTGCAAATGCAATAGACAACTTGAATTTTGTTGTGAAATTTTGGAAGGGGATGTGACGATATGAAGTTAGATTTTGTGGTTCAATAGACATTTTTTCCCCCTGTTTTTCATGTTTTTGGATAACGGAATTGCACTTCAGGTATGTAATATCAGTTTTTTCCATGCATGCTTGAATATTATCTATAGTCAATGCAAGATAAATTGTATCATTATTGTCGGGAATTCGATTATCAGCTGTTTCAGCATAAGTTTTGTGTGAAATTCCAAAATAAAATTTTAAAATGTTATGGTTCTCTCTTCTGCAGAACTCAAGATCAAACACAAGCATATAGATCATCAACCCATTTACAATCGCACTCTTGCCAACATATTGGTGGAATATGCATCTGCAGTAAGTTCCTTAGACGGCTAAATTTGAAACTTAAGTTGCGATATTTTCTCTTGCATTCTTTTGAAAGCAATCATTGCGGTATAGCAACTTCTAATTTTCAAAGGGCTCCATAATCTTTTTTGGTCACTGAAACAATCCTTGAACTTGTAGGTTTATATGTCAGATTTGACAGAATTGTTTTCTTGGACGTGCTCAAGATGTACTGATTTAACTCAGGTATTTTGCACAATAATTAGTCTTCTAGGTTACCCTGCTCGGTTAGGTGCAATCAATTTCTATTCTAATTAGCTGACCTAACTCACTTCTGGGATTTGCATGAAAACAGGGATTTGAGATTATAGAGCTGATTGTTGACATCCAGCACTGCTTACAGGTGCATTCTGTTTGAATTTTGTTCAAATTTACTTAGTCTGACCCCTTGTTTCTTCCTGCTAACATGACTTTTTCCCCTTTCCATGTACTGACATCTCCAATAGTCATTTGTTGGTGTAGCCAAGAATCTTAATGCTGTAGTTATTGCGTTTAGAGGAACTCAGGAGCACAGGTTGGCTTCACTTTTTGGTTCTTCTCATTTTATTTAAGTTCATTGGCATATGTTGATACAACAGACTATAGTTTTAGTCTATCTTCTCTTGAAATTAGACTTATGTGGAAATTAAATCATTCCAAGTTTCCACTGTATTTCTGCAGCGTACAAAATTGGATTGAAGACTTGTTCTGGAAACAACTTGATCTAAATTACCCTGGCATGCCTGATGCAATGGTGTGTATAGCAGAATTGTTTTTTAACAGCTATGCTTTTAGTGAATACTTATATCATTTGCTCCACTGCACTATTTTAGGTGCATTATGGATTTTATTCTGCCTATCATAATACAACATTACGCCCTGGAATTCTAAATGCTGTCAAAAGAGCAAGGGATTATTACGGGGATCTAGACATCATGGTGACAGGACATTCAATGGGAGGGGCCATGGCTTCCTTTTGCGGACTTGATCTAATAGTAATCAAATTGTTTATACAGTTGAAATTATATTTATTTCTAGTTGGCTTTTTTTTTTTCCTTAGTATTTTTTTCCAACTATTTCACAAGTCTGGTTTTTTTATGTACAGAAGTTGTATTAGACTGATATTTGTGTATTCTCAGGTTAACCATGATGCCAAGAATGTTATGGTTATGACTTTTGGACAACCTCGTATTGGCAATGCTGCTTTTGCATCTTACTATAGCCGGCTTGTACCAAACACCATCCGTGTTACAAATGAGCATGATATTGTACCTCATTTACCTCCTTACTATAGTTATTTCCCTCAAAAGACATACCATCACTTCCCAAGAGAGGTAAAGTTTTACATGTTCAGATTAATTGACTGAGATATTGGTAATCTTCTGCATGCATAAATTTAAATTAGAGTAAGGCCTTCAGTTTTTGCCACTGGAATTTCTTAATATATGCCAATTACTTCAATAGGTGTAAGTACTGCCTTTAGATATAAAATTGCCATTTATTTATGAACGTCAAACTGGATGACGATAATATGGCCCTTGTTTGTATGCACCTGGTGACAACATTAGAATTCTATATCGAAACATATCTTCTGGTCTAAGCATTTTTGGAACCGCTTCTTATTCATCCATGAAATTCTTTGTGTCCTACCCAAAAACTCATGATGTGTTTGTTATTGCTTTCCCAATTTTATAAAAAACCCCTGCTTCTATTTTCAGGTGTGGCTTTATAGCATTGGATTGGAAAGTCTGGTGTATCAAGTGGAGAAGATTTGTGATGCTTCTGGTGAAGACCCAACTTGTAGCAGGTAAGCTTTCCTTTTTCCATGTTCGTGTGACAAATGAAACACCAAACTGTTTTAAAGCAGACTTCGTGTTAGTGCACATTAGAGCAACTGAAGATTTATTAAAATCTAGGAGAATGCATTTTAGTATGTTTATTATGCTCAAATCTGGGAAAGGTCAACAATGCTTTTTTTTTTTTTTTACTACTTGCTATGCCCCCAATAAAATAATAAATCATATTTTAATTTTATAGGTCAGTGAGTGGAACAAGCATTGCAGATCATTTAAATTATTATGGCGTTGATTTAATGGGAGAAACATGGAGATCTTGCGGTATTGTGATGATGGATTCTCGAGTACAGGAATATGGTAAAACAGATATCAAAGGAAATGTTGTTTTGTCGAGAGATCCTAGTACTCCTATTTTGAAACTGAAAACAGAGATGAAAGACGGAGGAAGCAACAACAACGCTTAAATATTACTCGGGTCAGAAAATTATTTTTTCATATCCATTTTTTCTTGCCAACAAATACAATATATATCCTTTGCTTGTTCTAAAGTTCATCTTGGAAAGGTTTAGCTGAAGGATATGGTTGTGCGGTGGAGTGGGGAGGGGAAAATTGTACATAGAAATTGACGAATATGAAAACAGACGTTATTGTTGAAACTGTATTGATAACATGGAATTCCACATACAATTTGTTGTAATTTCTGAAATAGGAGCTGTCGAATGGTTGGGTTGGTGTTTCTGGACTTACTATTTGATGAATTAATACTAAAAAAACTCAATTTATTTAATCTACTGATTTACTTTAAGCTGAATTCCTGTTTGTTATACCAAGTTTACAAGTTGCAACAACTCCTGGTTCAATATTACCTGTATTGTATCTGCAACAGCTTTTGCTTGCTTGTCCATTTCTTCATCCTTCGAAGAAATCAACTTCAGAACAAAGCAAAATCCCATAAAAATTTAGACTCGAAGTCAAAGGATGTAATCTCATTGTTTCTTTAATAATTAACTATAACCATTTTAGTTCCTAAAGTTTTGCTTCATCTATGTATCTATTTTGGCTAACATCTGAAGGACAGTTATTTAGCGTAGACTATAGTTGTCCAAGGTATCCAGTTATGGACAGTGTATTAGGACCCCAAAGTTGATCACATATTTTTAAATCATATGTTGAGCGCATTATTTGGTTTAATTCAATCTCACACTCAGTTGTATATTGCTAATTTTCAGTCTTTTTCTTCTTGCATGGTTATTATAGTTTTGTGAAATTCGATGGTTTTGTATAGGTTTAGCAAATTCTAATTCTCTTAAATCAAACACCACTACTAGACAGGTTCACCGACCGTAATGGTGGTTTTTGAAGTCTTGACAAGGTCATCATTGTTTTTATAATTTTGCTTGGAGTGTTACAATATTGAAGTAACTTGTTATTGTTAAAAGTAGTATATGTACTTCTTTTAAAATTATAAGCTGTTTAGTTATCTATTTCGCTAAGCTTATTTCCAATTGTTTTTTCCCTTATAAGGAGTTTTAAAATAAGCTGATATTTGTAACTTTTTCAAAAATGCTTTTTTTGAAGATCTCTCGATCACTCTTATAGCCTCATCTACTTTGAATAATATTAAAATATTTTTAGCTTATTTTAAGTGTTTTTCTGCTTATACTCTGATAAGCAGTTTATACTCAATAAGTTAAAAAGAAAAAAAGTTTGAGGAAGCACCAATCGAATTTTGATGGCAACAAATCATTAAAATCCCCTATTCCAAATTGGAAATAATGTGAGATATCAAAACTAAACTTCTATTAGCCTCGACCAGCTTCTTAGAAATCTAATTGAGCTGGTCTTCAATCGGCATAAGCTTGAGATGGGGTAGCTTCATCGAAATCTGATTGAGCTTGTCTTCATTCAGAATAAGTTTGAGATGGAGTAGCTTCTTAGAAATCTGGTTCAGCTCGTCTTCAATCTGTCTAAGCTTGAGGTGGAGGAGTCTCTTCATCTCATCCTCAGAAGTTTTATTCCTATTTAAGCCAATTTGTGGCTTACGCACCATTAAAACTTCCCGTCTTTGTTCTGCGCGCCAAAAACTTTTTTGCTGCTTCTATTTTCAGCCATGATTTCGCCTTCTTTTGCTTTCCAAGTTTGCTATGTTATTATTGGAGTTGTTTTTACTTCAGTTTTCTGAATTCGACTCCTTTTATAGGGCTCTATGTATGCCCTAATCCGACAAGGGCTTATTGTTTTCTCAATCCTTATTGTCTTCTGAAATTAAGAGCAGAAAAAAGAAAAACACACCAGTCCGATCCTGCTGTGATTAACTTTCGACAACCGATTACATTTCCTGTAGTTGGGACATTTATCATTCAAAATTTAAAGATTTTATTTATAAGACAATTTAATGAATAATTAATTATATGTTAGCTATTTATCACATAAAAAATGAAAAATCTTTATTATTTAAACAAAATTAATTAATAAAATAAAATAAAATGCCATATGAACTTTATTCTCTGTGGTGTTGTTATGAGATGTGATTATAAGATCATCTCCAATTTCACACTTTCTATTTACTTATATTTCTCATAAAATAAATTGTGTGAATGAGCAATGTGGATAAATATCTAGAGTAGACATTCAATTTAAATATTTTATCTCCATTGCAACAATTTTCATTTTATTTTATTTTATTTTTTTGTTACTTATTTAATTTATAATTTAATTATGAACTTATCACAATTCACCATAACTCTAGACATTGTTTAAAAAATCGTCTAGAAATAGAGGGTGAACTAGACAATATCTAGTTTATATCAGCTTCGCATCTTAAATGCACATTTGCATTAGAGAAATTTTCTCAAAAAAATTCATGATGTGGCAAGTGGATTAGAGCAATCCACATTTGCATTGGAGACGCTCTAATATATTAGTATATTGCACTTTCGTTGTTAAATTTTAGCTAATCATTTTTTAAATTATTTTTTGTAAGTGTTTGCATTATTAAATTAAAATAATATTAGACAATATGATTTATCTAATGATTAAACAATATGTTTAAGGTTTTTTTTTAAAATTTTTATGCTTATTTTTTAACAAAGTTATACGTACGCACTCATGGTAGGGATGAGGGTTTTTGGGAGGCTCAAATAGGGTACCTTGGTACATAGAGGCGGATCTGAAAAAATAATATTAGAGGGGCCAAAATAGGAAAATATTAGAAGGATTTATCATCCAAAATTTAAAAAGAAAAAACATGCATTGTGTTCTTAGGAGATTTCGAACATATACCTCCAACTGAGCTATATAACTGAATGCTAAGAAAGTACTATGGCCAATGCTTACCTTTGAGATAGTTTGCGCTTGAGTGGAAGCATGCTAACCATTTGTGCTAGTCCTAATCCACTTGTACACTTTGCCATAATTTAATTCAATATTGATTTAAAAATTTTTGTAATAAATTTAAATACTTTGATTCATTGAATGATGTGTTAGTATATTTTAATAGCGAATAATTTAAATTATTTGTTATTATTATTTTATTATAATTTAAATAAATGAATTAATATTTTTATTCGTATATTATAATCTAGCTATTAATAAAAAAGTAGTAATTTTATAATGATATTTTATAGAATTTAAATTATTTTTATTTTAATGTAATTTAAATTTGATAGGATAAAATAATTAATTATATCTAGATTCAAATAATTAATTATATCTATTATGTAGATTCAATTTGTCCTTAAAAATGTTTTTAGGAAATCAAATTTTTTATATGAAAACATAATTTATTGAATTGTTATAACCAGTGGCATAGCCAGGAAATCGTCGTCGGGCTCAAATCCTGGCTATGTCACTGCCTCTGCTCATTCCAGAACTCAAATCAAGAACTCAAATATGGAGTTTGTGGTATCTTTCTTACAGACATATAGTGAGATAAACACCCCCAATTCATTTACAATTCTCAATCAAAGGTTATTCTCTTTAATTTTGGTTTGATCCTAATATTCTCCTATTTAGGTCAACAGAATTGTAATTCAGCATAAGCATAAATAAAAGCAGTAATATAGAAAGGCACATTTCATTGTATTTCAAATATGGAGCTTCTTTTGCTCAACCTGACCTGTTTTTAGAATGTAATAAGTGCCATTTTCTAATGATAATAACTCTTAAGCTAGCAACCAAGAGATTATAGGTTTCAGGCATACACTATAAAAACCTTTCAAAATCAACAGTTTCGGACATGCCTGATGAAAAAAAACAGCAAAATCAGCCTGATTCATGTCAATCAGCTAAGAAATAGCTGTTTGGTAATAGCAGCTGATAGGAATCAAAAAACGCTACTGTTTGTATCAGCTCCTCATCATAACTTTTTATGAACCGGTGGAAATAATTTTGTAGTTAGACATTATTACCCTTAATTTTATTCATTTTTTCCCATATAAATTTCTCAAAACATAGTTAAAAAAAGAGAAAGTAGTCTGAAACAAAATACTGAAAGAAGAATGCCAAGAGAAGAAAGCCCCATGATAATTATTAGCAGGTACTTTAGACTAAGCTTCTCTTTTTGTTATTATTTTTTTTGTCATCGATTGTCGATTTAAGAGATTTTAGGATTTCACATGTCTCTAATCTCTTGCCTTCTTCAAGATTACTACATCATTTTTGGTTCTTGAATCGAATCCCACCTCTAATTAAATAGATTATGAAATCATGTCTAAGAATAAGAGAAAAACGGAGGAAATGATAGGAAGAGAGGAAAGAACGAAGCAGATGATGTTATGTGAGCTAATCTTCGAAGGAAGATGGACAAGATTACGCCGAAGAGCTTTGTATGATGGACAATGGTAGCAGTGAAGCCATATATGTATTGATGAGACCAAGCCATGTGCATCGAAGACAAGATTTTTTTTTTTTTTTTAACTAAGATATCACTTTTATTATATTAATATAAAAGGTTTAAATACAGCTAAGAAATAATTTCTGTACATAAATATTATATAAAAAACCATTATCCATGCCATTCCTAGCTAAACTGTGAGCCAACATATTACAGCTCCTAGGGTTAAAGACACATACAAAATTAATAGCATTCTGCATCATTTGAATATTACTAACAATATCATCAATTTTAATATGGGGCTGACACTTCCTTTGTACTGCTTCTGCTACCTGCTTACAAGCTGTCTCAATAATACGATTTCTCCATTGTTGTGTATTAGCCAATTGAACTGCCTCATGTACTGCAAGAGCTTCCAGAATCAAGGAATCTTTGTAAAATTCCATTCTCCATAATCTCCAATCCACAACTTTCCCATCTGATCCTCTAGCCACAACTGCAATAACTCCATAAAGCTCATTTTTTTTGCACTGCAGCGTTAACGTTTAACTTTAAAAGACCAGCCGGAGGAGGCTGCCAATCGATAAGCTGCTTTGAAGAACAATCATCCTTAAGAGCATCATCATTATCATCCTTGTAAAGCCCCTTAACCCAATTATAAATTTGAAGTCTTGGAGCCTGCAACTACACTTTCTTCAAAGCTTATTGGCGGGGAGAAAGAATTTTTTGCACAAATGGTTGTGGATGCTGTCATTGCAATTGGAAATGATGACCGGCTAAACATGATTGGAATAAAGAAGGTAAGTGTTTGTGTCTCAGTTTTGTCTTTATTATTTACTGTTGTTTATTATTCCAGTCACCAACAAAGCAATTAACTTTCTTTCATAAATAAGTTTTACACTACAGTTTAGGAAATTGTTACGGTTTAGAATGAAGAGATTATTGAACTAATGATACAGTGATCATAATTTGCGATGCAAAAGCCTTAACATTTCTTGTCAAACAGAAATATGGTTTATTTTTAAATATGGAAATTACATTGCTGTATCAAGAGGGTCATTTTCAATTCTGTTGTTACTCAAACTTCTCATTAGATACAAGCTTTTATATTATGCTCCAGTGTTGAATTATCTCCTCTATATCTTCTTTTACTAGTTTATTCAGATTCTCTGAAGTTAATCAATTAAATCTGATTGAGATTATATGATAGATTGTGCTTAATAGTTGTGCTTTTTCATCATGAGGCTTAACCATGCATT